>OZ026575.1:25231229-25355632 GCA_964020215.1 Aurelia sp. 3 sensu Dawson et al. (2005)
TTAGTACACAATGTCCTACAGAACAATGTCTGTCATGCTTTAAGTCAATATTTTACATATCAAGAACACCGCAAGAACACAAGGAACAATAGATATAGTGTATGCCTTCCACGGATAAGAACTGAATACGCGAGGAAAGGCTTCTTCTACATGGGTGCAAAGACTTTTAATGAACTACCACTTACTGCAAGGATGTCTGACAATGTACTTGCTTTTAGGGAGATTATGGACAACATATATGTATAAGATTTTATCATGTTGATAATATAAAACTGTTTTTATTTCTTAGACCTGAAATTGTAATATATTTATGTTTTCTTTTTATGTACCTTTCTTTGTACAGGACAAACAATGATAACAGCAAGTTTTGTAATTGTTGAAGTTTTTATCCTGTTAAAAAATTCGTTATATTATTACTATATTATAGCTCCCCCCTCCCCCCAAATACTCGCAAAGTGTTCAGCATTGCAATCTATGCGTGAAAGTATATAAATGAATGGGACAGCTTCTATGGTTTTGAAATTTATCTACAACGAGGTGCTTTCAAATCGTTATGTTTTGTAATGATCTCAGTTGCCACATTTCTGATTCTGAAACAGTTTTTTTTTTTTTTTTTTTTTTTTTTTTTTATCATCCATATAAAATTCTTACAATACATGTTTACCTACTCTACCTATTAATACTATACAACTGCACAACACTACAGGGACAATAACGTGAGGAGCAAAATGGCATGGCTACCCCATGTTCTTACATATAACAAAAAACAGTGAACACTACTAGGACAATGCACAAAAAGAAAACAAAGAATACTTGTAAACTAATCACTATACGCTAACTACAACCTAAATAAATTACAATGAACGTTTGCGGCATAAAGACTGTGGGAAAGGAGTTACAGAGCAATTTCCCTGCTTCCTACCGAATTATGGCAATTTGATCGATGGATTAAATGCAGAAAGCCAGGGTTTTTGTTGGAATATTATACCACTGTCTTTTCCGCAATCGTTCATTTCCATTAGATAAAATAATGCAACGTAGCTACTCTAAATGAAAGAACAAACTGAAGACGAAAAAGAAGGTAGAGGGACTTGATGGTTACTTGGCGTATAACAAAGATGAAAAAGACTTCAATCAAACCGACCGGTGTTGTGGATGAAAGCTAAAGTCAACTCGAGAATCTTTCTGTTAAGATCAATAGATAGGTCTTTATTGCCATACAATAAATATTGCATCATGACCTTATTTGAAAGGTTGTTATGTCCGAATGGTCGTAATATTGCCGAAACTCCAGCGAGAAGATCTCTTCGTTGCAAATCAAACGAGGGGCAGAGCAACAAGAAGTGTTCAGTATCCTCAATGCCATCATTCGAAGGGCACATTGGATCTAAGGTATCCCTGAAATTGTGTTGGAATTTATGCAAGTTCAGTTTACTGAGACCAACCCTAAGTTGAGTAAGATGGGATAGGCCGATTGGGTCGTGAATACCAAAAACGGGTTTTGCAGGGGGGCGGATTATCGCGAGTAGCTTTTTCTTAAAAACAGCAACTGAGGGTGCAAGTCTAATCTCGGGATCCAGATTGTTCCATTCAGTTAAGCAATTTGGATAAAAACTAGATTGAAATTTTTCTGTCCTTGTCACTATTCGTCCGACCACATCCTGGTTGCGAAAGGAATATTGCGACTGCTGAAGTGGTGGGATTGGATCCTTAGTATACCCAGGAGTCAGATTATTACAGAATTTGTAAAACAGAGTAAGTCGTCTACTCCACCTTCGTAGACTTAGCGATTCCCAACCAAGCTCAGCGTATACCTTCTCTCGTGATGTCCCCCTCCATGCGCCGGATACTGCTAGAGCAGCAGAATATTGAACGGATTCTAACTTTTCCATTTGGTTCGGCAAAATGACGCTATGACTAAATTCGCATACTTTTGCAGGACTGTGGTAAATGACATCCCCATAATCTAAATGTGGTCGAACATACAGCTTGTATAATTCGTTTAAGGTATGCCTGGGCAGATATTTGGAGAGATACTTCAGCATGCCAATGCCCTTCCTTGTTTTAGAGATAGCTTCTTTGATATGAGTGGAGAACGAGAGTTTTGAGTCAAGGAACATTCCCAGGTGCTTATGTTCATCTACCACCTTCACAGCTGTGTTATTAAAGACGATTACTGGATGATCAACTGCCTTGTTTTTCCTTGAAAATATTACTTCAACAGCTTGCTTTCGCTCATCAGGATTGAATGACATCCTCCAATCATGAGCCCACTTTTTTATCAACTCCAAGTCGTGATTCAAATCGCTGGCAGCTGTATTTGGATCTTGCACGATCGTAAAAAGCGATGTATCATCAGCAAAAAGCTTAACATTACACTTCAAGTCTACGGTTAGATCATTTATGTAAACAAGGAAGAATAAGGGACCTAAAATGGAACCCTGTGGCACTCCGGCTGAAATATCTCCCCAACCAGAACACTGACCATTCAGCACAGTTCGCTGTTTCCGATTCTTCAGAAAGCTTTCAACGAGGGAAAGAAGTTGCCCTGAGACACCACACCGCTTAAGTTTGTAAATTAGACCATCATGCCATACCCTGTCAAATGCCTTAGAAAGATCAAGATAAACTGAGCGAACATCGAGGGGGGGATTACAATCGAAGGCCTTAAAAATTGTATGCGTTATAGAGATTAATTGGTTGATAGTAGAATCACCGGGACGAAAACCTGATTGATTTGGATTCAATAGCTCACAGGAAACCAGGTGAGTGTATAATGAATCGTATACTAGTTTTTCAAGTATTTTCCCAAAAATTGGAAGGAGAGAAATCGGACGATAATTCCCTTTGAGATTTTTCTCATTTTTCTTATGAACTGGCACTACATTTGCATGTTTCCATATTTCAGGAAAAGATCCATTCCTCAAGCAATTTGAAAATATTATTTTCAACGGTACAATCAATGCAGCATCACTTAGTTTTATCATCCTCACAGATATTTCATCCCAGCCATGTGCTTTATTGATGTTAAGTGATCTGATTATATTTAGTATCTTTTCTTCAGAAATGGTAAATTCATCAATCAATGTAGTTGTTACTGGAACATGTTGTGGGATCTGACTGCCTGTATCAATTGTAGTACACTGAAGTATAAAATATTCATTGAATATCTGTGCCTTTTCAGTGAAATCTGTTATGAATAAATTATTCTCTAAGAGGGGCGGTATTATAGGAATTTTGGCCTTGTTCAGAACGGTGTTAATTAAGGACCAATATGTTTTTCTGGCAGTCCCAGGATTGGCTAAAGTGTTCCCAGCCTTCAGTAAGTAATTCCGTTTTGCATCCTCTATCAATTTTGAACCTTCACTTACCATCCTTTGAATTCCTTCAAATTTGTTTTCTGGTCGACCATTCCTCACAAAATTTTTATAGGCATGATTCTTTTTCCTCAAAAATTTTTTAATAGTCTGTGTTATCCAGGGTGCTTGACGGGGCCTAATCGTCTTAACCTCATTAGGTATGAAATTAGTATAAATGTTTAAGAGGACTTCATTAAGTAATTTAACCTGTTCATTAGGGCATGTCAAGTTTTCAAGATGCTCGCGCGAAACAGTTTTATGTGATATGTTGTCCGGATAAAATGAGACAGTGGTAATAGTTATTCTTTGAGAATTCGACTTAACTTGTTGCTAAGAAACCATTAAGTTGAAGCTTCTCGATGACTGCAATGTTGAAGCTTACCTTGGATTCGGGCAATAATATCCTGCAGCACAAGGTTCACATCCTGTGCCATTCGAAAAGACATGTAATCCTGTATCACAGATCTGACAACTTGCAGCACCAATAAGAGAATAATAGCCTTTAGGACATGATTCTGGATCTTGTGATGGATCGTGGCATGATTTACCATGTGGGCACGGAAGACAGACTGCTGCTCCAGCAAAGCTGCAACAAAAAGACATCTTGAAAATTTCATCCAAAAACATACATTAAAGACCCATTGCTAACCACGACCCTTTGTGCGCTGAATGAAAAGCAAGACAAAGGGAATTTAGGCCAAAAAGGACTTTCAGATAATACGAAAGTCGACTTTTGCGCCACGAAGAATCATGGTTAGCAATGGGTCTTTAAAAGCCAAAAATTTGGACGTTGATACTTTCGGACGTATGAAAATTATTTATGTCCAAAAGCTTTTCTTGTCCGAAATATTTAGTGTCCAAAACCTTTTGCGGTATAGAAAATTATAGCAAAGTATTTCCATTGAGTGAAAACGCTATGTCTTGGTCACAAAACGCTAGCACTGAAAAGGAACGTTGTGAGATAGTGAATTAGTGAAAAATATCATACTTTCTTAAACTAAATCCATCTTAGCAATCATTCTCATGATCCTCAACAATAATCATTCGTGGAAAGTTTTTACCAAGCATACCTAAAATGAACCACAAACTAAAAATGTGCGACACTTTTTGTATGTAATAAGCAAAAATAAACTGAAAAATGGTAAGTTGTTAGTTGTCCAAAATTTTCTGTAAAGATCTAAAATTGGATACCAAAACTAATAACAACCCTGGATTCGTCGTTTAAATTTCAAACTACAGTTCTTGAAAACAATTCTAAAATAATATTAGTTAAAGCCTGATAAAAATTAGGTATATAGATTACCTGTAATTTCCAGGTCCACACATCAAGCAATACATTTCTCCCTGTGGACTATAATATCCTCTTGGGCATTCAGTACTGTTTGTTTTGCTGACGCAAGATCTTCCAGCTTCACAAATCGTACAATCTGCTTGTCTTACTGAATTTGCATAATAACCATTGGGGCAAGCCACAGGTGATGCCGAACCTACTGTTGGACATTTGTGACCCAACGGGCAATCAGCACATACTCCACTTGCATATGCTGCATATTCACCTGATAAAATCAAACAAAATTCACCAAAAGCCAAGAAAACACAGTGAGAAGCAATACTTCATAGTTTCCATAGAACAGACATTTCAGCCCTGCCTCAGAATCAATAAGGAAACTTTTCTTTACAAGTCATGTCGAGACTAGTCAATGAAAAATCAAATCAGATTGAATTGAGTCAAGTCAGGATAAGTCAAACCAAGACAAGTCAAGCAAGTCAAGTCACGCAAAGCAAAGCCAGGCCATGCCAAGCAAAGCTAAGCCAAGCAAAAGAATTCCAACCCAGCACATATTTCATTCCTGGCTTGAAAGGATGTTTGTTCTGCATAATAATACTGTTGGTTACACTGTTGCAAAATCTCAACACTGAAGAAGCAAGCAACAAAATTCATATGGCTGTAGCAGATTAATAAAAGGGATTTCTACTTTCGCCTACAAAATCATGTGTCAGAATTTAGAGTCCTTTTGGATCAAGTAAATATGAGTCATCCTACAAGTGCCATTCCGCACACAAATATATTGGGTGATTCTGAAATAAGCCTAAGTTTGTAAGTCAAGCTCATCAAAACGTGTTGCCAATAATTTGAGTTGAAGAAATATTAAATAGATTTGATATTAACACTGCCACTATTCTCACAAAAATCCTTGTGCAATTGTCTAAAATGTATAAAATTGACAATGATCCTTCCCCCAACAGACTGACCTTTCAACTATTGCATAAAAGAGCATGGATCCAGCAATATAACAATTTTACATGTGAGGCTCACCTGCGTGGCATCAGAGCTTTTATAACAATCCTTCACATTCGAAAGTTCTACAAATGTATCAAAATATGATTTGATTCAGATTCTTTTAGAATAGTCAAAGACCTGTTGAAGGGATTGACACATTCTTGAACAGAGCTGAAACTCAGTTAAGCTTACCTATAGAGCATTGAGTAGGTGGTGCTCCATTCAAACATTTATGCCCAGCAAGACATGGTGTACATGTTATATTACCAGCAGCACTATAATAGCCAGTCACACAAGCTATTGGTTTGGATGAAGCAATTTCACATCGATATCCCTGGGGACATATTGAGCAACTGATGCCGCCTGTTGAATTCCTATAATAGCCAAGTGGGCATTCCTTTGGCAGTTCTCCTTTGTTTGGGCAGTAAAAGCCAGCTGGACAAGGCTAAAAGAAAAATAGTGCAAATTATTGAAACTGGTGCCTCAGTTATAATAGCTCAAAAGATAATTGACAAAATTTACTTCAAGTCTTGGAGTAAATTCCATTCCCCTCAATCTCTTTTCCATTTTCCCTTTCATCTTCATGGGAAGGTTACACATTCTCAGCTACCCTCCTGGTGGTACTGCTCCTACAGTACCACACTACATTTTTCTTTTGATATCTGATAAGTTAGCTTATGTGTAGACCAGTTATTCAAAAGAAGAAAGGGTCTACAAAACAATGAGCAAAAGTTTGCTACAGTCATTTCCAAACCTCTAGAACGTAATTTATGCACCCTTTGTTGAGACGTGTTTTCAACATCATTTGAATAGGGCATTAGGTTAATTAAACATGATTACCTGAGTGGCCATAGCAAGCTTTCACCGGTTGTTTTATAGACCCTTTCTTCTTTTGAATATAAAACTTGAAAGGCTATGATAAGTTGAAGGAGATACCTTACTACTTAATTTTAATCTTGCAAAAAGCATTCAAACAGCACTTTGGCACTTTAATCTGCAACCTATTAAGCCCCAAACCAGAGATTTGTCAAAGAGTGACACAAACTGATGCTCAAAGAGAGCTATAATGCTAATTTTGCACTTTCACTCGCCAAATGTCACAATAAATTATACATTCCTATTTTCTACCTTGCATGCTCCAGAGTCAGCTTGTCCAGTCAAGTTATTGTAGTAGCCATATGGACATGGGATTGAAGTATTTTTGTCTCCTGGACAACTACAGAAAAAGGAGAAGAAATGAATCATAATGCTCATAAAGATCAAAAGGACATAACAACCAAAACTGCCTCTAGAAGACAGAAAATCCAAGTTTTATCTGCATACAAATTCCTGTAAACTGCTTGCTAATTCAACAAGTGTCCAAAGCAAGCACCAGTCTTCAAAGTTTTGTAAAAATCAGGAGAATTTTTTTTAAGCAAATTGAGAGGACACTTTATGCTTATTCTTCTAAATTGTATTGATGGGTGAAAGAAGAAATTTTATTTCATTCCAAAGAACTTAGCAAATTTCGACAATAACAATTTTCATTACTGTATTTTATTTTAGTTTAGTCTCTGTCTTTTATGGAATGGTGGTGGGGTAGTCAGGATATTATGCTCCTCAGGGTATCATCTTTGTAGTATAATAAAGTGTGTTGTAAGTAGTGTCTTAGGTAATTCATCTTTGTAAAATTTTTTAAATTGAGTATAAAAAATATTTTGTTTTGAACAGCAGCAAAGAGTCTGGCTTGTGACAACTTATTCTGCTTGTGACATGGCCATATATTTTGAACATTTTGACCTCCACAAATTATAAAAAATTCTTGACTTCTAAAGATAAAGTCACCTCAAAGTACCTGTAAAAGTCAATTGAGCCCATTATAATACAGGTCAATGTGACAAAAAAAGTTGAAAAAACCTTCCATCAATGGAAAGCCATTTGCAAATAGAAACACACAGCATGAAATGTGCATAGTTCTTTTGAAATTAATAATTAATGTAGATAAGAAAAGAGACTTGATGATAAAAACTCCAAAGTGTTCCTAATAACTCCTTCAGATTGCAATGAAAACTTCTGCAACAGGATCAATGAATAAGATCACAGAGTCCTTAGGTCCCAATCCAATCTTTTCTAATCCCATCCCACACCTCTCCTTGAACCATAAATCCTTTCTTCACAATGTTACTTTAATACTAAGATTTTTTCTACAAACTTTTTCAATCACAGAATTGAAACCAAACTGATCCAAATATAGTTCACCAGTTTGGGAAAAATCAAAGGAAAAAATCTTTTTAGTAATGTGTATGTATCTGATAGATTTGGAATCATGCACATTGTTCTCACATCTTTTTCAATAAAAGCTCAAACAAATGAAATTTGGATGTCCCTAGATGCTCTTTTTAACATATGCTGATTCTACAGCCCCACGCTAGCGAACCTATGCGCCTACCGTGGTGGATGCGAATGCGGGAGGTGGGGCATTATGCTGCAGAGGTGGGGCATTATGCTTCAAGTGGTGGATGCAAATGCGGGAGGTGGGGCATTATGCTGCAGAGGTGGGGCATTATGTTTCAAGTGGTGGGGGCATTATGCTTCAAGTGGTGGATGCGAATGTGGGAGGTGGGGCATTATGCTTCAGAGGTGGGGCATTATGCTTCAAGTGGTGGATGCGAATGGAAGCATAATGCCCCACCTCTGAAGCATAATGCCCCACCTCCCGCATTCGCATCCACCACTTGAAGCATAATGCCCCCACCTCTGCAGCATAATGCCCCACCTCTGCAGCATAATGCCCCACCTCCCGCATTCGCATCCACCACAGTAGGCGCATAGGTTCGCTAGTGTGAGCCCTCTGGGGCGATATGAAAATTAATCAATAAATCAATCCTTCCAATAACTAAAAGCTTCTGTTCTAGCCCAAAGATGGATCATATTTTCCATGATAAAAGCCTCATAAAGGTGCAAATAACTTTTGTCTTTCAATAGATGACAAAGCAGACATAACAATACTTCTGGTCATGCAACCATAACTAAATGGACATACAGGAATTTTCTACTTACTAATGTCCTGGAGGGCAGTCATAGCATGCCCATGTTCCATTGTTGTTGCTTTGAAATGTTCCTGGTGTACAGCTTGTAGATGCTAACAAGTAAGACACAGAATGTCATGATTTCAAGTAACAGCCTTGCACAAATTAACATAACAAGAATTTTTTTTTTACTTTGTCAGTGTCAATCTAAAACCATATACAAAATGCAATACAATGTTCTGTGTTGTCCATAGCAAAAAATGACATGATGTCATCTGGTTCTAGCTATGAATGGCACTTAACAATTCCCTTAACAACAATCAGAAAATAGGGAAAATATAAGAAAAAAATAAAACAAACAAGGACTCTCATGAGTTCTTGGAATTGTATATAAGGAATTTTCATTGATTCCCATTCTGATAGAAGTGCAGAAGGCTATAAAAATATTTAAACAAGAATTCTTAAAGGTTATCATAACAATTCCTGCCTAAGAAGGCCTATTCCATGTATGGTATAGAAGAATATGTTGTTTGTTTGTTTGTCAACTTATTTTAGATTGATTATCAACATTAAATCTAGCTTACACCATGAAAATTTACAGTAAACTAATATAAATCACTTTGTACAAACAAGTGGCTGCACATAGGCTACTGTATCTTTATTACATGGGCTCTAAAATACAAGGAAGTTTATCACAAACTGGTTAAAAAGGTCGCACATCAAAATTCATTTTAAACCTGACATCTCAAGTTGGCAAAATAGCCATGTGTATTTCAAAACTTATTTTCTGAATGTTTCAAAAGAGAACTTTGTGGACTCCATATAAACTTTGCTAATCAAAGTTTCTTTCTGAAAGTTTGTTTTGATCTTTGATTTTATTTAAAAGCTGAATGACTATTTTCTAATGAAAAACAAAAGTTTTCATAAAAATGCAATCATTATATTCACTTCCTTCACAATCCACATGTGGATGGACTAGTGATATTGTAATTGACTTGGCTTTGTCACTTTAGAGTTCCTGAAGTTTAAATTGTGTTTTAGGAATGGATAGCAAATTTATAACTTGGAAATCTCAGCTGTAGGAGCTCTCAGGCAAAGCAAAGGAGGCGTGATGAAACCGGTCAATCGATCCTGTTTTCCTGGAGACCTGTTCCTGTTTCCTGTGCCTAAAAAACGCTGAGTCGATCATTGACATTGATCAAATCAAATTGGCATAGCAAACACCGATTTGGAAAATATTCATTCTTGAGAAATATCTTATGACAGTACCATTATTAAAGAGGGGTTTGTATTTGGAAAAAATCCAAAATATTGATGAGGCGCCAAATTTGTGCAGCATGTGAGGACCAACACATGCAACCGGCCTAAAAAGAAGCGGGCCTGAGTTGAATTTGTCCTCCACTCACCGCCAGAATTTACACAGCACAATATCAGAACGAACGTTCCGAGCACTATCAGTTCTTTCAGTACTTTATGCATCTTCTTCTACTTGCACACAACAACGTTTATTCCAGTCTTCAAGCAGCTCTTGAAAATAGACAGCGCCAGGTCAAACTCAAAGGTACAAGTCAACACAGTGAACGGCTTGCTACGTTTGCACAGCAAACTTCTGTCAACAAAATATCCAACAAATACACAGCGGTCAACGCTGTTATCTTCAAGGAGTGGAGATGAATAGTTACAACATCTAATGCAAGGTATATTTTCTTGTAAGTTCTTCAAAGTTCTTCTAAAATCTTCACTCTTCTTTGGAGCTGCGGTCAGCGTAAGCCAGCTCTGTCGTCCATTTTGAAAAATTTGATTTCTCCCTTAGACAATGGCACGCGAAAAGCGCGAATTAGACAATAGGAAACCCGAGAGGAACAATCGGATCGAATAACAGGATCCAGGTATCTATGACAACCATTTGTTTTGTGTTTGTTCAGAAGCCCACGCTTACGTCATAACCTACCGAGTTTTCTGCAAACTTCAAACTTCAAAAAGATTCAAAAATATGTACATTTTTTCCGCTTCCTTTTGCTAGATTTTCTCCAGTTCATGGAAGGAGTCAGAAATTTTATCAAATTTTACAGTCCTTCCAACACACTACCGCAATTCAACATTTATCAAATTTATCTATTTCATGATTAATCCACTTACACCAAATGAGGTTATGTAACCTTTTGGTTTATAAGGTCGAAAGTTGGCAGCAAGGTTGCCTTGCAACAATACAAATATTTTTCACCATAACATTGGTAGCAAACAAACGAGCGATGCTACAAATAACTGAAGAACACACGGCCTTTTTTCATGAAAAAACGTTGAATAATGGAATCCTTTCCAATTTTGCGTCTGGCATTGGCCACAGAAAAACACTGCCATGCGACAGGGAGACAGTCCGGATTTGGTTTCTTGGCAAACAGCCGAATTCGCTTGCTAGAAAGCTGATTTTTGAACTTCTATCTGTAATACATTGATCAAAAACCGTCCACTTTCTAGAAGACTGTCAGTTTGGCGTACATCACAACTGAAATAAGAAGAATTTGACAAATTTGACAACGTGGACAATAAAAGATATCCGCAAAAAATTGAGATCGACTTTATTAGATGCTTCGACTTTGGAAGCGGTGGATCATGGTTAAATGATCTCTACAAACGATTATTCAACGATTTTTCGACGGCTGAAAGTCTGTAACTCTCAAAGTATTTATATCTTGTTCATGTTTCTCATGAACTGTACTGTTGTGTAATCGTATACGCGAGCGACAGGGGCGTCACCACTCTGTAAAAATCTCGTGTTGGCAACGATCCTTTTGTTTTAAAGAAAAATCCGTGAAAATCCCGAAAAATACTATTGTTTTGAAAAATCTCGCTTGCACCAACGTGTGAGCGATCTACTCGCTAACCAAAGAGCTTTTTCTACTGAGCAAGCTTCTTTTTTCCGCATACAAATATATGGCAGAAATCTGCACGAGCGCATTTTTGTTGGTACTTTTAACTCGCTTATAATGAGTTTGAAATGAGTCGAAAGGAAATGCCTCACCCGAGTTCTAACGCGTTATACTCTTGTGCGACTGTGAACTAAACTTTAGAAAAGCAGAGCAATGATAAAATATACACAGTTGCTATGAAATGGTCAGTGTTGGCATTAACTGTAATTCAGATTAGAAATCTTTACAAACAAACGCTACATTCTAATGATACTCATCTATCGCAATTGGTGTACAGTCAAAAATGAAGACTGCACGCGAATTACGAGGGTTCTCTACAAATGATCAATGGGATAATCAATAGTGGGACAGCATCGTATGCATCTTGACCATCATATACATCCGTCCTATACGGCCTAATTTCTACCAGACATAAATTACGCTGGTTTTCGATAGAAAGCTGGACGTTTACGAACACGCAGCCTGCGCGCAGTCTCACCTCCTTCTGCAAGGAAAAGTTGAGATTGAGAACTCTTGGGAAAACCTCTCAGAAGATACGAACCATTGAGTATGATGCAGCTCACAAACTCCATTTGATCGGGATCTTCTGTTTCTTTGAAGAGTTGAGGTTGCGCGCAGGCTAGGCTACGACCATGTTTCTTTTCGGTAAGCCAACGAAAAAACGTGTTGCAGTGGATGAAACTTCGGCCTAATGTAACCACAGCATAACGGCTAGGAACTTCAATTACTAAGTGGACTTTGCAACGAAAACGTCACGACTTTACTTGGATATAGACTGGCAACGAATTTGCAAACTTGTTGATAAAAGTTTAATCTATGTACAAAAAAAGAATAACTTAGATATGATATCTTACTTTGTCTAAATCGGTAAAACCGTTGAATAGTTATTGGCAATCTGCTTGGTGAAGAAAATGAGACATCGTTACACACTGGGAACAAACAACTATTTTTCGACTAGTGAATGATTCGGCCTAAATTGAAGGTAACTTAACTTGATAACGAGTACATGCTCGAAACGTTATGGTTTTTGAACACCACAGTTATCTTTGCTAACAAAATCGTTTATGTTTATCATATCTTCGTCTAAATTTGAGGTCTCGAGATCTCAGATCCCATGTGACTGCCTAAATGTTTACGAAGACGAGAAGTGGCTGACTTTTTATGTTAGACAACAAGAAAATGTAACCTCATCCCTTAAGCGCAAGGCCCCTTTACAGTATGGGACTTTAAAGGGAACGGGTCACGTAACTGTAAACAAACCTGTTATCTCTATAATCTATATTGTTGTCCACACGTGGCCATTGTGTTCTGGACAGATTTTGGTGGATGGGGTGAATCCACTAGAAAGTTACCTCCAAATATCCACCAATATCTCTGCAATCGTACAACATATGAGTGTTTCGTTTGTTTCTCTACGTAGCTCAAGAGTCCATCTTCAAAATAATACCTTCATTTTGAGAAAAGCAGTGAAAGTCTCTGTGATATGGCCTATCAAAAGTACCGCAAAATCGTCATTTTGAAAGAAGTTTGTTTACGTTACGTGACCCTGCCCCTTTAAGGAGCAGGGTGGATGCTAATAATTAGCAGCGGGTCCTTTAATCTTTAAAACTGAAAATAAAATCAATATAGTGCATAAAATCAAAATCAATAATCGCTTGCAAAATTTCATAGAGATATATTAATGTTAATCCCTCACTAAAATGCATTAAAAACACCCTAAGAACTCTAATTATCTATTTTACGAAGCAAACGACAACAAAAGCAACACTGATCATTTTTTCGAAATATTTACAAAACAAAACTTGTCTTCAGCAAAGCTTCTGAATGCATTTTCAACCTGTCGGCTTTGAGAGGGCATCTTACTTGTTGGAACATGGCCTAAACGGCATTTAAACACGAGCACGAGGACGTACGATGAATGATTTTAATGGCCTAAGCTGCTCTCATTACGATTTGTCTACGTTGTTAACTCACTCTGTTGTTAAGCTAAAATAACAACTTACTTGGCTTTGTCGTGGAAAATGCAATTCAGACAGTTACAGCCAGATAAAGAAACGACGAAGAAGAACACGATAAAATTTTCATTATATCTTAACAGCAGAGTGAGTTAACTACGTCGTCAAATACACCTTTTCAACTAACGGCCTCATTTTGGTAACTTTTGAAAATTTCTTGATATGAGATTTTTGACCATGGATTTTGTTTCACAACCCAAAGTTTCGTCTAACTGGAAATTTTCATATTCCTAGAGTATGCGATTTCGATTTTATAACGATAATAAATTTGAGTATTCATATGGGATTTGACTGTCAAAATCAATCTAAATAGCGACAATTTCCACAGTGATGCCCCACACAAAGTCGTAGGTTGAATAAAATCTAGGTGTTCAGAACAATATCAAAGTCATCAATAGAGCTTCGTTACCAAATGTCAAAGTATACGTCTTACACGGTGAGAAAATAGCCCACATCTAATGTAAGGCTAGAAGACGTGCAAGTTACCCCAATGGTTGAACATTCAGTATGTTCTCCATAAGAAATGGATTTATCCGTCAACGTATAAATCCACTGTTTTGTTATATACTCATTCGTGAACGTCCCTGGCATTCAAATGCCACGCGGGATCTCCGCAGAAATCAGTGTATAAATCTGTTCTTCAATTCTAGCTATGTTTTCATGAACGTTTCTGGTATTCAAATGCTGCGCGGAATCCCATAATGTTACCACGATCAACATATAAATCTATTTTTCAATTCGATCTTTCATGAACGTCGCTTGTATTAATGAAGCACGATTAAGTCATAGTGCCCTCTTTCATGGTCTTGTTAATGCATACAACCCTCTTTCATGGTCTTGTTAATGCTTCGAAGGTTCACCTGCCGCGCTTTAAATCAGAGCTTCGCCAGTTTTCTTCTCAGAAACGCATGGAGCGCATAAGTCCGCAACCTAATTGAAATGACCTAAATGATTCATACAAGCCATTCATGATAGACAGTCGTCTCCTCCTCGCAAGCACTATTACTCCTCATGAAGGGCGGCATCATCGGCTGACTTCTCGTATAATCACTAACAGCACTCTGTGTACGCTTAATAGGGCGAGTAGTCCTTGGTAAAGTCGACGAAGTCGATTTATTTCGCTTGAGCTCCTTCAGTAATTCTTCGCATCTACGATTCTTCTCTCGCTCTGAATACGAGTTGATTTTATCAGTAAATGAAGAAGGGACATCAGACGCGTAACCATCCCGATAAAACGGTGTTTGTGAGCTGCATAATAGACTAAGGTTCGTATCTTCCGAGAGGTTATCCCAAGAGTCTTCAAGCTCGACTCCGAGTTGTTTCTGCATCCTAACGATCGAACGGAAAAGATCCTCATTATCTTGCGAATATCGGTGTTGTTCATATCGTTCCTTTTTCGCTGAATCGAAAATCGGGCGACCGTATGTTCGCCGTTTCGGTATATCCCATTCATAATGTTCGTCGAATCTTCCATTTGGCATTGCACGTCGAAGCGGCCCTGGCGAACTGCGAGTTGAAATATCACTCATAACATCGATATCCTTGAACTTATACGCAGAGGTTTGCGGAGGCACTGAATTTAGCACTGATTCTGTGTCTGAGGTTGAGGGTGGTTTTCCTTCAGACTCAAATCCACTGCTGCGAAGTTCAAGCGACCGCAAGGAATGCTTTTCGACTGAATCTGAGCTGTTTCTCGGCGATATTTCTTTGATAGCCGACAATGAACGATCAACAGACATAGGATTTTCGCTTGACGCTTCATCCAAAGATAAGGATCGTGTCACATATCCTGGTTTCGCCGATGGGTGTCGAATCTTTGATGGGGCAGTAACAGCAAACACACGACGGTCACTTTCAGCGACTGAATTTTCGGAAGAAGCATCGTTGGGGTCATCAAAAACATTCTCCTTAGAACCCTGATCAGGTGAGCCCGATCCGCTGTGGATCTCTTTCTCGTTTTCTTTGCGATCAAGCTGTTCATCTCGGCTTGATTCGGTAGGGCTAATCGGTGCTCCATCGGCATTCGGCTCCATCTCGGTCGGTGTGATTAATCTCATTTTTGCTTCTTCCTCATGAGGGGAAATGTAGAAGTCAACATCATTGCCTTTCGGATGTTTATTCTTCGGTAACGAGACGATATCTTTAGAACCGAAATCACTCGGTGAACGACAAAACTGATCGTATGAATCAATCATCTTAGCATTCTTCATCTTCGAGAATTTTCGGTCGATTGTCGGGAATTTTGAATCAACGAAATCATCATCTTCAGAATCATAATCATCATCATCAAGCATTGTCTCATCTGTTATCTCATGCGAAAGTTTACCGTTAGCACTCGTCATTCCATTCGGCAACGATGAACTCTTGAATAAATTAGGCTTGCCTGCTTTTTGTGGTTTCGTGCCTGGTTTTCGTGGCAGCGTCATACACCTTCGGTATTCGCACTGGCATTTCTCGGGGCTCTCCGAAAATATCACATGGGCACTCGCTTGGTTGATAAGCTTTTCGTACTCATGTTCGTCGTACTCGCTAATCAACTTAATAGGACAGTTATCAAAGTGAAATGGATTCGACTTTCGTGCCTGCTTCTTGAAGAAAGCTTTGTCTCCACCGACTTTGATACCATTTCCTGCAACCAAGGTATCGTTGCCATCGCTACAAAAAAGGATCAAAAATTTATTTAAATTTCTTCCAACGTGTCGTTGAGATATGTCTAGTCAAGATCAAAGTCTGTTTCAGAGCTTATCGGGTAGAATAAAGTACTTCAGGCGTTTGGAAAATCGTAGAACATGCAGTACCAGACAAATCTGAATGAATGGAACTTTTGTTGATAGCAAACCAACTGAAGTATATTTGTAATTTCGTTTAAGATTCCTCGAGATTACAAAAAATACGTTTGTTATTTCACATACTGGGATAGATTTCAGAAGTATATACAGGGTGTCTCAAAAAAATTGTTCGAAGTTTGATTAAATATTGAAAAATAAGGACAACATGAACAGACTTGTGGAAAGATAACCTTGTTCCTAAGATTATGAAATAATGTTAGAGACTAAAATCGTTCAAATCGGTTGAAAATTCACTGAGTTACGAGCTCTCGAAGGTCTGAAATTTGCGGTAGCTGAAACCAGAGACCCCCCAGATTACTTGCATTGCAAAAAGCTCGAAGACGGAGGTAAGAGAAGCTTATCCAATGTCATACCTCTCGTTTATATCAGAGCAAACCAAATAGGACTTCTTAAGTAAATTATTTCTTGCGATCATTCTCAAAATTCCCTAAAATCTCAGGAAAAGGGTGACTTGACCAAGGGTCCATTCAACGTATCATTATTTTTTAATATTTAATCAAACATCGAACAATTTTTTTGAGACACCCTGTACAGTATAAAAGAGATTCAACGTCACAGTAAAGCTTGCTGTCCCTGTCAAAAAGTAAATCTAACTCTTACTTTCCTGGAAAGGACACATCAAATTCAGTACATTAAAATTGAAAACTTTTAGCCAATCAAACTTTCGGAAAGTTTGTCCGAAAAATTAATCGTCCGAAACTGGCGACGTCTGAACGTTTTAAATTTGTTGAAAATATAAATGTGCAAAGAAAAATGGAACAAAAAGTTGAATAATTATTCTTTTGACAATAGTGTTCAAGTTGCTCGAAGTCTGTGATCTGGAAGTTCTGTTCCTCAAAGAGTTTCTTGTCAACGGTTAACGAATGGCAGCACCTTTTTTAGTTTGGTTTACAGCTTGTTTTACCATCCTTCAATCTGACAAATGCTCTCGATGATCATCCATGTAAGTTGATATCGTGCTATCTGTATTGCCTGTATTTTGGTATCGTGTTTGTCCGCAAGTAATTTGTCCGAAATTCCCGAAAGAGAGTCCGAACGTTTTTCGTCCAAAGTTGTTTTTCCCAAAACTTCTCAGTCTGAAAGCTTTCGATTTTAATGTAATTTAGCTAAACAACATTTACACGAACCTTGAAAAGCCATTGCCATCGAGTTTTTCGTCTAGCAACGCACCTAAAACAAGATGTGATTCACTGATATCAAAATGACCGTGACTAAAACATATATATATATATATATAACTACAGAAGGGAGGAAAAATAGTGAATCAACCTAAGCATTGCAATATGTTTATGAAAAATAACTAGCTAATTGAATGATTCTAACGATCTTTATTACACAAAATAGAATTCCAACCTCTTTCCCCATATTAGCAGGCTAATATAAGAACAAAATTTGGCTTTGCACATAACTTTCATGCCCTTGCCGGTTTTTTAATGTAGTTCATGTAGTTGCCTTCTAGATGATTCTATTCGAACCAGTTACAAAAACAATTGATCAAACATCACTATTTTCTAACGCTATCCGCAAAGTAGGGTACATACGAAAATAAAATAAGCTCGCTCTCGTTTTAAGTGCAGAAAATTTAACTTCAAGATAACTTATTTGATTCTAGTGATTTGTCAGCGTGCAAAACATTCAAAAAACTCCCCCCCCCCCCCAAATGCAGCTATCGTTGAAGACTTCCGATAACTGGTTCCTACAACATGGCACAAGGAAAGTTACATAAGCAGTGAACCAAAAGTGCAGTTCCGTTGTTGTCCATAAATGTCAAAGTCAAGTAAATAGCACATGAAAGGATTTAGCATTGCCTTTGCATTTGCTCAGGGAATTTTGTTGTTATTGCTTGGATTAGAGCAGCTACTTACAGTTCCTACTCAGCTGCCACAAAATGAAGCACGTGCATTCAAAAACAACCTGTATAACAAATAGTTATTAAATGAACTCACGATCTTGGGTTCTCTGTACTCGATATCGTCGAAGTCTTCCTGTTGCTCTCAAGAAACACAACAAACTGATGAAAAGAATCAAAACAAAGACACCCAGTAATATGCCAAGGATGATGGCAGGCCATGCAGTCTCTTTCTTCTTTTTCTTTCTTTCACTCGCTGCTGGGCTTGTAGGTGACTCCTTTTCCCCCGGAGTCCCTGTTTTCCCTGAGCCTGTAGGTATCTCCTTTCCCCCTCCTGCAAAATAAAGAACAATTAAAAGAAAGCTATTAAAGTGAATGACCTGAGATATATAGCGCCTTTCTAAAAATAGGACAAAGAGACACCTAATCCCCGCATTGTTTTCTTTGGCCTTGCTTTCTTTAGCCACGAGCTGGATTACCAAATACAATAGGCTATTTATAAACCTATGCGATCTCATCTTTTAACTCAGGTTATTCACTTTAATTAACTGTTTCGTAGACATTTTTACTTGTTAGAAAAGCGGTTTGGATCGAGCGTTCAACTCTGCTAAAGATTGAGAAAGGAAAAAAGCACGACCCCCGTCCTTAGTATAATGCCTCGTTAAATTCTTACCTGATCATCCTTCCGGGACAACCCCGGGTATTTGCAAATAAAACTTTTCCAGCCCCCGGGTATCTGAATGTGAATTTTCCCCCGGCCCCGGGGCATTCGACAGTCCTAGGAGCTTTTCCTTCTGAAGTTCATGGGAATGTGAACTTTTTCAGTGTTCGGCCACTAGTCATTTAAACTAAACCAGGCATTTGAGCAAGGAGTCTTTGTTGACATCTGGGCTGCCCGGGGCATGGTCAGAGTAGAAAATGTGAATTAAACATTCCTAGCTGTAGCTAGAAGATGCTTCGTTTCTCAAAACACTTTTCAGAGACTAAACAACAACTTTACTCTTAGTGAGCTTCAAATGCTACAATTTTACAAACGCAAGTTTAATTTGACCTTTGGCGTTGTTTGTAGTTATTTTCGTTCAATTATAGCTGAGTTTTTATGTGTTACAGTTGCCGAAGTGAAAGCATGCAAGCCATATTTTGATGGTAATGTTGAATGAAAGAAGCGACCAACAGCACCACAAGGTGAACAAGATTTGCCCATGTTTTTACACGAGTTAACTTTGAGTATTCATTGATGACTAACTCTCGGATAGAACATTCATAGACGTTGGTTTTCTTCAAAATTGTTACATGTTTTTATCGAATGGTTTAGAAAACATAATGGTTTTGAATTTGTTCGATATTTTGCTTGAGTTCTTCAAAAAAAAAAATCTTCTAATTTCAAAAACTGTGAATATTTCGAAAAACTCAAACAATAGAAAAACAGCAAAATAGCTCAGTCATTCAACAGCGTACAAATCCCACACATGTGACTTAAAACATCACTCCAATGACTTACCGGTGCTACCGCCACCGGTCCAAACTTTAGGCTCTACCATCGTGCTAGCAAAAACACCATCTGCATACATCCGGAAGCTGTAATTCCCATCTTTTGCACCGGATAATGGAAACAGGAAACTCCGTGCGTTTGCATCGATCTTAGTGGGTTTCCACGTGCCATTTCCAAGCCGGCTTTCCAATATGTAATATTTCGGTTTCGGACGACCAGGTGCAAACACTGACTCCCAGCCAAAGAAATATCCATCTTTTGTCCTTTTTACTTGAACATTGTATGGAGCCAATGGCGTTTCCTCTGCAGACAAAACATTAGAACAGTTAAACTTAGCCTCATTCCGTAACAAAGATTCTCAACTTACGCTCATCTCGTTGAACTGAACTGATGTTGTTAATAGACCTCTTAGCTATTCTATAAAAAAAATCTGAATCGAACGATTTTGTAGAATTTTCAAATGTGCACAATAGTGATGGAAGCTCTAACGCCACTCGATGGAGCCTCGCGTATAAAAATGTACAAAAATAACGCTTGATCCAGGCCCTTTTGTAAAATAGCTAAGAGGTCTACCATATACCATATATAATCAATATTTAATCAAAATAATAGTCGTAATTTCTTTTGCGTTGTATTGTGGTGTTCCTGCCTCGAATATTTTTACTTGTTCTGCGCTGCAAGCATCTTTCCTCCAAGGAGGATCCAACGCACAGCCTGCCATCGTGGTTTTCTCTCGATACAATTCATTCTAAGAGGTCTATGTCGCATTAACGAGGGCCTAATTTCCCTACAGCTGTGAAACCAGACAAAAAATCTCTTACCGTAACAACTTTTACCTTGTCTCCATTGTGCGGCAATCAGCATATGGCTTAGAGGAAGACATTCTCTGCATTTATGGCTTGACTCATCTGAGTACTTAAAGGTAGTTTTATTGTATAGCAGTTCTGTAAACTACCTTTTGCGGCATTTTAGGCTTGGTGATTTGAGACACCAATACCTGGTGATTTGGGCCATACACACCATTTCAAATAAGCGGCCTAGTTCTGGAAATTTATGAAAATTTCTTTCCATCCTTCACACGAAAATTTCGAGCTCAGATTTGGATTCAGCACCCAAACATTGGTAACGCTGCTTGTTTTTAAACTGCTAGCGATTCGGATGTTGAATTTTTGATGATGTGAAATTTAAAAAATCTATAAGAGACTTGACCGTGACAATTCGTTCGGGTTGAAACTCTACACCCCAAGTCTTTTACGTAGTTAAATCCATTGTAGAGCTTTATACTTTAAATCGTTATAAAATTAACATTACGACTCCACTACCAACATGAAAACTCGTAGTTAGACTAAAGTTTGGGTGCTAAATCCGACTATGGCTTCTAAAATTTGGTATAGAATAATTCTGAACAATTTCCAAAACGAAATTCCAGTCTTTAGGCCAGGCCTTAACAAAACTCACCTTTAATCATATCTCGGATCACTTTACCAGTACTCCCATTCTTAAATTTAAAGAAGGCATCACTGAATGGGCCTAAGCCTTGAGAATTGTTTCCTCTCAATCTAATGATGTAGTCATTGCCAACCATTATTCCAGTGAGGTTCGCCGTTTCGTTTCCATATTGCGTAAATTTGTGTTGATGCCAATCGTAATCTGAAGCAGTGACTGGCCGATACCAAAGCTCGAACTGATCAACGATGATCCCAACGTCTTTTGGCCCCCATGATAACTTCGTGATGAATCCATAAGACTCAGTGGTGACATTGACTGGCTTGTATGGACGAGCTATGGGATAAATGAAATGACTTCGTCCACAACGTGGAAAACATTGCAACATTTAAGGGTGATCTGATGAGACAATTCTTATTGATGCAAACGAATAGCACTGTTGAATGATAAAGAATGTCGTTTGAATTTTTTTTATATTTGTTTTATTTTCGAGTTATCCACTATTTTGCATAATTGCCTGATGAAGTAATTTTGTTCGCAAAAAAAGAAAGCATAGAACATTTACTATAGTTCCAAAGGGAAATCGACTTAAAGAAGTTTTCTTCAATTGAAATGCCTTTCTAAATATCGTACCAATGCATGAGACAATATCTATCACTTCATTCAGCTCAACTGAAATGATTCCTTCAACTGAATTCCTTCAAAGGAGATTTTGAAGAAGATAATCGCAATCCTCAACTATTTCCATCGGAGTTGCTCTTGAAAATCTTGCTCATTGCATTACAATGTATTACTGATATTTCTGCCACATAGCAATGACTGCAGCACCTTTTAGCACCTTCTATTCTCTTGGGAGGATGAAGTCATCCAGAATATTATTCGAGTTGTTATTCTCCAAAGGGATGACATTTTCATCCTCTCAAAGAGAAACAATGTGTTAAAGCATGTGCAGGCATCGCTATAAAATGCGAGGAAGTTCATCGTGATTTCATTCGGTTGTTGGGGGATGCTTGGAGGCGCTTTCTCCAGAAAATCCTATATAACTATAATTTCAGAGCAGAGTAGTCGATTTCAGGCACATTTGAACATGTTCGCTATTGAATGACATACTCTCAAGTACCAAATAATCGTCCCCCACCCCCCGCTTATTAATTTTTGAAAAATTTTCCAACCCTCCCCCGCTCTTATTCCAGCCCCCATTTTGTCAATTTTTGGAAAAATGAAATGATAGTAAACATAACTTCTGAATAAACGCTAGAAAAAGTCTCAAAAAGTGCATTCAACAGAGCCAGTGTTCAAAAGTAAATGCATCAGTAACATCACTGTTCACATAAATATATAAAAGATACGTGTTCACTAAGAAAACGACCATTTTCTATTTCTCCAAACATCCCCCCCCCGATTATTCCACCCCCCCCCCCCCGATTATTCGAACCATTTCCAACCCCCCCCGATTATTCTCGCCATCCCCCGTTTATTCGGTACTTGAGAGTATGTACCAATTTCATTGTATTGATGTCCAGGGTTATGTAGTCTTTCAAACAGGGATTTTGTCATTTACTCACCCAGTACAGTGCCATGAAAGATCATGCATAAAAAGGTTGAATTCAAACTTACGCACCTTTCATATACAATAGAAAATCTCTAATGGCAAATCCAGCAGTTGATACAGCAAGACAGCGATATCGTCCAGCATCCGACAACTGCATGTTAAAGATAGTTCGCACACCATTCTTTGTTGTTGTCATCCGCCTATCCGGCCAAGGAGACCACATGGGCGGCCATGTGATGTTGGGCTTTGGAATTCCGGATGCGGAACAATCAAATGATACATTAGCTCCAGGTGGTATCATTAGCACCGGATTTGGTCTTGTTTTGAATGCTGGCGGAACTATAGAAGATAAAACGATACATTTGAGCAGTGTTCAGGAGGCAAGGACAATACAAACTTTGAGCCTATCAAAACAATTGTAACAATTAACCTAGAAAAAATGTAATTTCACAATAAAAGATATCGAAATTCTTGCTTGATTTTGTTGAAATGAAAAGAGATGCTATTTCAAATACCACTCCAAGGTCTGCTGCAACAACTAAAGCAGCATTCTAATTCAACGTCTGTGCAGAACCAACAACAACAACAGAAACTACAACAGCGTTCTAAGCTGCGTTGCGACTTTCGAACGTTCGCATCCGAACGCTGAACAATAGATTGGAATGCGAAATCCGGAATCCAAAGGAAGTGGAACGGGGACTTAAAGCTAGACAGGTTTACCTTTATTTTTCTCTATGAGGAACTAAGGTCCAGAGAGCTGGCAGGTAGATTTTTACACTATAGGAAAAGTTTGCTGCAAAAGTTTCTGGCGAAATTCTTACATATTTTATGCCCCAAAGTGTCCAGTTCATTTGTTTTGTTAGAAGGGCCTGCAAATTACTTACCACGATCTTGCAGAGGTGCAACAAATATTTGACTTTCTGGGAACCTTGCAAACGAGGAAAATTTTCTGTGAAGTCACATTTTGTTCTGCAAAAATGTCTTGCTGGTCATAATGTGCTGAAAAGGTGTAATGAATATTCCAACCAGACCAAATTATCCAAAAGAGAAGCAAAATTATTTTTCACAGATTCTACTCACTTACTCCAGTGAAGAATTCTTGAAAATGTTTAAGAATCCTTCTGCAAGGCCGTCCATTTTCCCCGGGATTATGATCAGCAGGATAGAAGAGTCAAAAAAAATTCTCTTTTCCACAGAAAGTGTAAAACGATCATCTCTTTGTGTGAGAAGACTTTTATTGAAAACTTTTCTGGCAGAGCTGAAAATTTTCTGGGAATCTGGTTCCGATACTTTTTGCAGCTCTGATCTTAAGACGACCCATAACTTAACTTTCACTTTAAAAAATGTCAAAAGATTTTGCTATTGATGTACGGTATCAAAGCAATTTTGATTGACCTGAGATGATAAAAGCTGCAAAAAATTACAACAGTTTCTTAGAAATTGCGATCCAGATTACACAGTTCCTTATCTTTAGAAAAACTGAGACTTTCTATTCTTATGAGCTCTTTCTTTAAAAATGAGTGTATCATGCTAGCATTTTTGAAGGCAGATAAATTTCCAAATAATGTCATACCTAAAACTTCCAGCTTTGTATGCTTCGTCTGTCCCTTCCACCTGTTAAACGGTGTACATGCATATACCCCCGCGTCTTTCAGTGTCACTTTCTCAATAATCAAGGAACCATTCCGTTCAAGTTCATAACGAGGATTTCCAGCAATGTCTTTTCCATTGTATTGCCATGAAACGTTAGCAGCGGGGTTTCCGATGGCTACGCAAGGCAGGAAAATATCTTGGCCAACGAGAGCTGTTTCTTCTGGGTAGTAGTAGATGATATCTGGTTGATCTAAAAATTGAAGGGATTGAGCATGAGAAGTTATGCGAACATGAAGCTTGTATCGTGTGTCTCAAAAAGGAGTGTCGTTGCTTAGAGAATTCGTTAAATTTGACAAAATGCATTCATTTCTTCAACAAATTAAGGCCCCGTTTACATGGGATCGGATCCAAATGGGATCGGATCCGTCAAGTCCCGTGTAAGCGCAAGGCCTATCTGTTACAGTTTGGGTACGGATCCATTTGGATCCGATCTCGTGTAAACGGGGCCTAAAAGCTCTCATTCAACCAACCCTGCACGTGCCATCTCTTGGTTAAATCCCGTCCCAAGAGTGAGTTCGTTGCTCTACCTCTACTCTGAGATACAGGAGGTCGTTCTGCAATTTGATTAGCAGACATAATTTTTTTCTTGACAGCTTCCTAATCATTCGAATGCCCTGAAGTCAGATTCCCAAAAATGATACCCTGCGTGGAGAAAACTTTTCAAAAACAATACACTGTCCTTGAAACCTTTCAAAGAAAATTGGGCGCTGCCCTGGAAATCTGTCTGAAATGTATCAGAATGCGGCAATGTTGCCATCGAAAAATCTAAATCATACTTTGCTAATGGAAATGGCATACAGCCATGTTACAGAGTCAGTAACGGACCATGTCATGGAGCTGGTTACAGAATGGACTTGCTACAAGTCTCTCTCTTGTCATCACAAGACATAGAGGAGAAACAGGAGGGATCACAAGACATAGAGCAGAAACAGGGAGAAATTACAGGCGGAGAGAGAGACTTGTAGGACTAGAAAACTGAAAGCGAGACTCTTTTGTCCATAGACAGACGGTGGACAAGATTCTGTCCACCGGCAAAGCCTTTGATGTAGGCAGAAAGCCAATCAAATGAGCGACACGTGTCGCTGCATAATGACGATTAAATCTAATTATCTACTTCTTTGTGTTACGGTCTCGATTTCAATTTCCTAATCTAACAAGTCTCTCGCTCCTTCCATTTCCCTCGCCCTCACATTTTGCCCTTCCATCTCACCCTTCCATTTCCCTCGCCCTCACATTTTGCAACTTAAAATATATGCTGAGAATAGAGAGAGACTTGTAGCAAGTCCAGTTACAGAAAAATGATACCCTATTCTAGAGTAAGAATTCTGAAAATACAGTAAAAACCCGCAAACAAGAACATAGCAAAATAAGAACCTGCAGACTGATTTTATGGAAAAAGACATTCAAAGATAAGAGCCAAAAACAGACTGATTTACTTCAATGTTCCTATGAGATGGTACACTTAATTAAGAAATTTCATCATATCAGTGTAAACAAACTCCCAACTATTGATAACTGAACACCTCTATCAGATTTCAGGGATATGCAAATTGTTTTATCAAGCCGTGTGATATAAACTGCTTTGTCAACAACAAAAATACCATACACTCTAATATTTAAATCTAGTCATTATACCCTAAAGTTTACTTAACACATACTATATACTGTAGCTATATATTCATCATAGTCACAAGTGTCCCTGCCATAAGAACAACACCCTTATTGCATGGTGACAAAAACTTTCCCAATGAACTCAATAAAAATATACTGCTGCTAACTCTACAGTTTATTCACAAATCTGGTCGATTTGATTAGAAAATTGCAAACTCCGTTCTAAGCCATAAAACCACAACTACCATTTCCCATTTAAGTAAATGTGTATTTCTTTTCTTTGTTTTTGTTTTCTTTTATTTCGTTTTTCTTTTACTGGTATACTTAAGGTCTGTCTCAAATTGGATGCCAGGCGATATCTGTCATAATGGTTTATTACTCATTCAATCACTTTAGTTGTTTAATCGCAGGCATTTCTCGTTGTGGCATGAAATTTGAGACAGAGTAGTTTTAATCTCTATGTTCAATTGGTCTCGGGGTAGCCTTAGCCTCTTGCTCCTCGGGGTATCGTTCTAGTAGTATTGTATAGTCGTATAGTAATTTTGTAAAGTAGTGTAGTTTGTAAATTTACATTGTAATTTTTTAAATGATATAAAAAAACAACACCCTGAAAATGTCATAAGTACCTCATTGATAAGAACCTAGCCAGTCTGTTTTTTAGAAAAGTATGTTCTTGTTTGCAGGATTTTACTATAATACCCTATACAGCGGCACGTCCCTGTAAGGAAGAATCTTTTAGTACACCCCCCCCCCGCCCCTCAGGGATCTGTTTCAGCTACAATGTGTCGTCCAACAATCTTTTGGGGGTGAAAGAGGCTTCTGAAATAATGAGAAAATGAGAAGAATTGAGAAAAATAGGAGAAAGACAGTTGTGTTCCAGGCAATTTTCTCCTTAATTGTTAGCGAATACCAACCAATATGTTACAGCTGTGAAATCAATGGAAGCCTTGAAAAACATAACACCTCAGAAATCCCGTTCATACACAAAATTAATAAAAACAAAGTAAGTCATAAAAATTCATTATATAAACTTTATGACGAAGAATGACGCTTTCCCTTGTAAATTTTCATTTTTCATATTGAAGCAAATTTCGTTTGGGTTTTGGCTTCGTTTATGACAAGAATAAACCCGTTCTAAAACATCGACACAAAATCAAACATGACACGCAAAAAAATCGTTATGACGCGAAAAATCAAGGAAAATTTGTTCCCAACAATAAACACAGTACAGCTCAGAAAGTTGTCTCTAAAGGTGGTCCATTAGAACAAAATTATCTATTTTTAGCCATCCCTAAATCAATTATAGCTTGAATATAAAACAGTTGCCCAATCGTTCGTAAAACCAAAATCATTATTTAAGTGGTTTTACAAAGGTCATCTGTCGCATTTCATTATCTTTAACTTTGTTTTGGTTGGTGGCAAAATAAAGTTTGTATTTCATATTACTTCAGGTTTGAGGTTTTCCGATTTCTAAAGAAAAAAGTCATGTTTACATGCAACCACTGCAATGCAGTGAATAGGACTATTTTTCATAAAACAGATCTGTTGTATTTCACCGTGAGAAAGGTACTTTTATGAAACGGATTTTACCTAGCCTTTTATTGATATCCCCTCAAGGTATTGAGAGTTAACACAGAAAATGTATTTATATTATATAGAATTAGAACAGACTAATCAATAACGTTTCCATGTACACAGGTAAATAATTTCCGGGCGGCTAAAGTCACCTGTATTATTACGAAATTTCCAAGTAATCTTTTCAGGCAAATTGTGTGTAGATTTTCCTTGACTTCTTTGGTCAAAGCAACAAAATGGCGCCTTAATAACAGACAAATGATTTTTGGGCAGGTACAGTTCATCTGATCTGCTACGAAATTTCTAAGAAATAATGTCGGGCAAATTGTATGAAAATTTTTATAGAGTCTTAAGTCCAAAGGTTTAAAGATAAACAGCCAAGACTTGACAACAGGTTTATTCACAGTTAGGTGACCGAGCCCCTTTAATAGCAAAGCAGCACTGCTTTTATAATAAAACGGTACTTCTAACTTTGGCCTAGTTTGGATGCTATCTTTATTTGTGTTAAATCTTTGAAAATGGCGACAACAAAGGCCAATCAAGTGACAGCACGTGCAAGGCATGCTGGATGAAACAGACCCTTTAAACAAACAGTATCTGAATGAGATTTGTAATCGAAAGTATTCTGTTTTTATCTCGTTTCAAACAGGAAAAGAACAGTGTCTAATGCCCCATTCACACTGCAAGTTAAACCAGTTTAAATTAAACCAGGTTTTCGAATAAGGCCTTCTGATTGGTCAATCGGAAAAATCCAGTCATTTGATTGGTTGAAATTTAAACTGGTTTAGATAAAGCTGGTTTACCTGTGTCAGTGTGAATGCAGTGTGATAAGGTAGGCTTCTGAACGACCGTTCGAGCTCGAATACATCATCTTCTTAAAATGCTTAAATCAAAAGTTAGTGGCCTAAAAGAGTATTTGATTAAATTTGCATTTAAAGTATCTGTATATTTTATATAAATTTTTATATTTTTATACTTGAAGTATAAGTATTGTATTAAAGTATTTTATTTGAAACACTTTTGCTCAGACAGTCTTGCAAAGAAAAGAAGGGTCAATCAAAAGGCCTCCATTAAATGATTCAGCATTTCGGAGATGGAAAAGTTTTTGGACCTTTCTACGGTGTTTTTGGAGGATTTTTCTACACAAGCTTGACAGAAATATTAGGCCAAGGATTTTTGAAATAATTATCTGTTAATCGCCCATATTCGATAAATTACTCATTCGGCATAAGCTTATACTTTAAAGTTTGAGAGGATCAAACATTTGCAACTGCAACATTCCGAGACATTTCTACTGTTCCAGAATTTATTGTCCCAAGTTTAACTGTCCCAAAAGTTTGTTTAAAATTCAGAATTGGCTCTAAAGTTAGTTGACAAAGTTAATTAGAGGTGATCATATAAAATGCCTCGAATAAAATGTCTCGTTTCTCTAGCAAAACATTAGCCACGTACATGTCAAAAGCATCAAATACAATAGGCTAATTTTAGTAGACATGGATATCTTGCCTGCGCACTGTCTTTCCTCTCCTCCCTAGTGACCAAAGTCTGTGCGCAGGCTATGCATATCCAGCTGTTGAGTTAGCTACATATTAACCTCCATCAACTAACTTCAAAGGGGCCGGGTCACGTAACCATAAACAAACCAGCTATCTCTACAATCTATATTGTTGCCCACACGTGGCCATTGTGTTCTGGATTGATTTTGGTGGGTAGGGTGAATGCACAAAGAAGTTACTTCTACAGATCTACCAACATCTCTGCAATCGTACAACATATGAGTGTTTCGTTTGTTTCTCTACAAAATTCAAAAGTCCATCTTCAAAAGAACACTTTCATTGTGACAAAAGTAGTGGAAAATGTCTGTGATATGGCCTATCAAAACTACTGCAAAATCGTCGCTTCGAAAGAAGTTTGTTTACATTACGTGAAAAGGCCTTATTCGAGTGGGTCACGTGCAACATTCTAATCAATTCAGAGTGCCACTTTCTCACGTCAACCAAAGATTTCATGTCCAATCGGAAGAAATGACTGAGTGGAAATCTGCCTTACCAGGTGAGTCAGAGATATATATCTTTGACGCACCTGGTGCACCCAAATTTTTGTAATGTATATATGTTTTTTGTTATACTAGATTTATCGTTGTATTAAATTTTTGTAATATGTCGTTCGTAGTGGGAACTCGATGACCTTGTGTCCTTTCTCGCTACGAACGACATAATTTTCCTTTGTGTATTCTAGTTTAACGGTTGTTGTTTTTTTGTATATTTCTAATACTTTAGGATGATATAAAAAGAAGGCCTCTTTAAGAAGAAAATATACATACATTGTACGTTGAAGTACATCTCATAGCCAACAACCGTAAATCTCCCTTTGACGATCTTCATAATGGAACAGTTATACGACCCAGAATCATTTCTATCTGCTCGATTCACCACTAACGCCCCAGTTGCAGTATCCAAAGTGAACCTTGGGTTTTTCGTGGCCTCGACTCCATTTCTCATCCACGTGATTTTTGCGTTGCTATCAACGGCATCGCTGCCACAAGGTATGGTTTTCATTTGGTTTTCAACTGCATCGATGTAATGGCCAGGTAAGACAGATGATGATGCTAAAATTGAAAATTGTATCCTGTTTAATAACCGATTCCTAGGCAGCATGGAACGTTCTTCTACCGGATAAGTCAAAAAAAAGTTTAGGCATTTGGAGGGCTGTGGAATAAAAAGTATGTGACCGATATTCAAAACTGAAATGTTCATCTATCAATCAAAGGTCAACTTAGATGAGAAAATTTTGTTTGGTAGTATCCCTCTCATCTTACAGACCCAGAAATTAGGAAAATGTTTGGGAACAATAATTCCACATTCCATTCTGGTCCATGATTTACCTTCTATCGAAATTGGAATTCAGCACTTCAAACTGGCAATGTAAACTTCAATGCCACATAAATCACGGACCAGAATGGAATGTGGAATTCTTGCTTCCCATACAAACCCCTTACAAGCATTTTGATTGTTGTTAGGTCTAAAAGATGTTTGATTTTACCAAACAAAATTTTGTCATCTAAGTTAGCCTTTGAGTGATAGATTAATATTTTACTTTTGTATATCGATCACATACTTTTTATTCCACAGCCCTCCAAACGCCTAAACTTTTTTTCGACTCACCCGGTATACAGTGAGAACCCACAAAACAGAAACCATTTCCTTTCAAAACAGCTTGCTTAGTTTCTATGAAAACTCATCCAAGTTTCTTTTAAAACTTCCAAAAAATTCCTATTTGAGGGTACCAATTTCTCAAAAAATCATTCTGGGTGTCTCAAACAGTGGTTTCTATTTTGCGGGTTCCTGCTGTATTTGTACCTATCATCCGAAGGTAGTTTTAGGATGCTGAGAAGGCTGGTTTTCACATGTCCAATTTCATCGTATTTCATCACATTTCATCGGAGGTTCAGGTCTACGATCAATTAGATTAACTCCAATATGTGAAAACCAACCGAAACATGGAATCCTCATTCGTCGCAGTTCATCGCAAATCGTCGCAATTCGTTGCAACTGATCCCAGTGACTCAAAAAATTTGTTTTCTACAATGAAATAGGCCGAATTCCGATGAATTGAGATGAAAAGCGACATGTGAAAAACCAGCCTTAAGGTTATCGAAACGGTGTCCAGATCCTTCATCTCAATGTCACCACACCTCGTGATTCTGGGGACACGCGCCACCAACCTAGACTAATGACCCAGAATCCCTTGTTTCCCTCTGCTCTCTGCCTTCATGATGGAGCTTCGGTCAACAATGACCCATATCATTACTCTGACAAAATCTGACCCTATTTGAGCCTAAACTCTGAGCTTCCTAGAGTACCAATCAGATCGCGAGATTTTTGAACTACTATGGTTACGGTAAACGTGATTATAACATTCCAACGGGATTTGAGATTCGAAGACGTGACTCCAACCTAATTTTATTGACAAATTCAGAAATAGTGTCAGCTTTTTAACTGTTTCATTATGAGTCTCTGTTGAGCAATGTTTACTGCAGGGATAAAAGGGACTCATCGTCATAAGTCTACCACGAACCTTCAGACTGGCAGTCAAGCGCCCTTGACCCATCCATCCCCGTACCAAGGAATAATTTGACTAGAAAAAGTTTTACATAGGCTGCAGAGTCGCAAAATGGGTAACTTTATTTTAGCTTCTATCTTTGAGACATGGTGGCCTTGGCTGTCACGGATGACTCAAAAGAATGTCACAAGCTGGATCATACTTATAGCTTCCTGAATACAAAAAGTCATCAAGAAAAAGCTCACTGAAAACCTTAAACTCCTGAGAAATAATTTTTCTGAAGAGCTACACAATAATGCAGGCTACTACAATAAAGATGACTGTTTCTCAGTGTCATATTTGAGAAGATGCCCAGCATCCTTTAGCTAAACTCGCTTGCTCGTGTGGCTTGCTCGTGTGGCCTAAACGGGCCGGACAAAAGTATGATGCTATGTCATGCGTCCCAGTTTCAGCATTGTTGCTGTTGTTGTTGCTGTCGCCGTTGTTGTAAAAATGCAATAACTGGGACTGGGTAGTGAGTCTAAGTTCTATGAGGAAAGTACTAAGAAACCATAACTTACTTTTGACAATCAGCTGCGTCGTATGATGGTAAGTGCCAGCCTCACTGGATAATGTCAACATATAGGTACCACTATCTGCACTCCTCAGATATTTGATAGTTAGGCCTTTCGTTGTCACTGTGAACCTGCCCTGTTTCACGACCTTGTCATTATGAGTCCATACAATCTTTGGAGGAGGATTTCCAATGACGTTGCATGGTATCCACACAGTGCTTCCAACGCTTTCAGCAATGAATAACTGCGTTGCTCCAAGGCATCTTGGTGCTTCTACAAAATAAAAACAATTCAAGTGAAATCATTTTCCGTATGAGATTTTTGCATAGTGACTTATATCTGTGGAGAACAGCTTCACAGGGAGAACTGGCTTTACCATCATACCTTCACTGCAATTGACCTTTTAGCTCTTCTAAAAAGAGTCTGGACCGACCGATAAGTTTATACATCATCGTACGCACAATTCGACAGAGTAGCGTAGGAGCTTGCATCACCTTTCTTTATGTTCGAAAATTCAACAAACTGTAGACTTATTACAATTCTTCCCAGCTATCACCCGCAATTACGTAAACTCTTTTACCAACGTATCCATTGAACGGATTTAACGTCCCTATTTATTTATTTATTTATTTATTTATTTATTTATTTATTTATTCATTTATTTATTTATTTATTCATCTATTTATTTATTTATTCGTTAACTTCTTTTTTAATTTATTCATTCATTCATTCATCTTTCTTATTAATTCATGCATTTTACAGAGAGTAGGACTCTGGCGGCCCTTCTTCAACAAGGAAACAAAAGTATGTCTTGCATTAGATTTCAGACAAAAATAAACGCGAAGAAAAACAAGTAAATAGTTTTGCACATGTAATTTTGCGTTATAGCAAATTTGAAATCTTATATTTGACAGAATTTGATTTATTTCTCTTTGCATCAAGCTGAAGTCAACAACAGCGAGTTCCAGCCATTAAAATCAAGGAACTTTATTATTCAATCAACCGAAAAACAGGCCTTTTGGGTCGGTTCTTCAATAAGGAAACCGTTTAGATGGAGGCGGCTAACTTTTCAGTCTATTAAAACACTTTTATGAATTTCAACACAGTATAAGATTACTACAAAGTATGAAGCGAGAAAAAATGTCCGCTGATAAACCCAAGATAGTTCTCAGATTTCTCTTTCATAACAGTGCTCCAATGACCTTATTTTCAGCCGAATTCTTGAGAACTGATAAGTAAGGAATGTCGCTGGTGTTTTCAAAGTCTGACCGCACAAAAACGTAAGCCACTGGACTCAGGTCATCGAAAACAGGAATGGTTCAGAAACACGGGGGTGATTTCCTTTTAAGTCTACGTCGTCCCTGATTTGCGCCAATTGTCAATTATCCCTCCTCCATTCTCCTCAACCGAGGCCATAAAAATTCGCTCGTGTAAAAAGGGGATATGGCAGGGAAGTAGATAGTTAAAGGCGGGAGGAAACTTTCTGTGAAAAGGGATAATGTATTTCATGCACAAAAACGAACAATATTCAAATTAAACTGAGGCTCCAATTAAGTCCAGAGGAAATTCAAGCATTTTGCTGGTAATTAGAGAGGTCCTAAAATGATTTGGTAAAGTGACGGAATTTGAATTTGATTTCGCTTTGTAATTTACATCCTCAAACAAAGAATTATGCTGGCGTCTTCTTGACTCGCATCTTCTTGCTAAAACAGCCTGATGCCAGCTTACTTTAGACCTCCCATCATCGCATTGATTCACAAAATCTCATGGAAATCATTGCAATTTCAGGAATCAGCTAGCGAAACAACCGAAATTCTACGCGTCTGAAAATATTTTATCAATGAAAACTCGCGACTTATAACATGCACCACGAATGCAAATTGTATTAGGTTTTATCCACTTGAAATACTAATTGGCTATTGGTCAATAAATATGTATGCCTCAACTTAGCCTTGCCCTTAAGATATTAAGTCTGCTTTGCTCCTTTGTGTTGGTAGTCTCATGATACTTAATGTCTGCAAGCATTGTCCTTCAAACATGTAGGCCCAACAGAGATACCACACGTGTGACAACAAATAAACCATGAATGCAACTGCAAAGTACCCGAATGGATTGATATTTCGTTACAAGCTGGCCCGAAAATAAAGCCCAAACTTCGAACCTAAGCCCTTTATTTCCCTGTACTCTTGAACTTGAATGACATTGCTTCGCCAAGCGAGACTCATAATATTACTCTGAAAACCTGACACTATTTAAGCTCTCGTCATAAGAACGACAATCGGCTCGAAAGATGCGATGAATTCCGTTTTGACCCATTTTAATTCAAGCCTAAATCGACAGAAAAACCCATGCCTCTTTCATATGCTACATTTTCGTTATCAACTGTGTGCCAAATAAGCTTTTTGCTGCATTTCGTTTCTGCCAGGTGACTATTTAGAATGGGCCTAGGCAGGATCACCTTTTTCACTGTTTCAACACGAATTCCTCTTGAGCACTGGTAAAACATAGGGATACAAGTGACTCATAAAACCTGTCTATATTACACCCCTCTGTCTTTCCCTACCAGGATCCTTAGGCTACGTTCACACTACTCCGTTTTCATTTCTATCCGTTTTTGTCGGTGAAAACGCTGCCCGTTCACATTGCTCCGTTTTCAAATAGATATGCTATGAAAACGATGGGCGTTCACACTGCTCCAGCAAAATGGTGTCGTTAATCCTGTTAATCCCCTTTTCAAAACAAAGCCTTTTGTTAGTAGCTGTCAAGAAGGCGCCAATCATGAGTTTGAATGCCATTGTAAATCATCATCAACCTATTAACAAAGGAATGTGAAGCGTTTTCAAATGTCTCCGTTTTTGGCGCTCACACTCAAAACGGATCGTTTTCAAAACACCCCGTTTTCGAATTTATGCGTTTTCATTAGCGTTTTCGAAAAGCCCCGTTTTCACAGCGGAGCAATGAGAACGCAAGGCAAAAACCAAAAACGGAGAAGTTTTACTCCGTTTTCATATGAAATCGTAGAAGTGTGACGGGGCCTTAATAGCCTAGAAAGACGTGTATTAAGAGGACGGCGGTATCCCGACTGTCGTGGTAACTGCGCAAGAACATATGGTGACCTCATTAGCCCAAAAGGCAAAAGGCGAGGCTCGTGAAGTCTGCAAACGATCGAAGGCTCTTAAGAAGTTTGGCTTAAAAGACAGCTGCATTGATGTTGTTTTCTGCTTCAAAATGGCAATTTTCTATCTAAAATAGCGAGAACAAATGAGGGATTTAGCAATAGGCCCTTAAGGCTGAATTCACACGTAAATCCGAATCACACAAATAACATCGCATCATTTAGGCCAAATCTCATTTCCAAACAGTTGTAACCATGCTGAAACTGCATAGTGGCTGCAAAAGATACTGAGTGACAACGACCCTTTAAATATTTGGCCAGTCCCCTTAAACAAAAGGCATGTGGAATAAAGACTGTAGCCGTAGCCTAATTGAAATAAAATGAAATATACTCTAGTTTTTCGACAAACACCCTTGAATTTTAACAAATATGCTTCAGCAGTGCCTTTCAGTTCACTTTCTAGACGGCTTCAAGTTTCTCAACAATAAACTTAAAACTTGGGATTTACAAACTTGTTACTAACCATTCTGAAGAGCTGTGCACATTACTGCGTGGGAAGCCGTAATACATGAGCAGCTTGTTCCAACACAAAGAACATACAGCGAGAACAGGGAGCCGGAGACGCAGGACTTCCTTGCAGACAAGGAAAAAGGAAAGCTGCAAGTCTTAGTAAAGAAGTTATAATCGGAGGAAATCCCTGAGAACTCTTCAAGGAAAGGAGCTCTGAAGGTCCACTCTTGGAAAAGGATTAAAAGTTCAGTTATTGCAGGGACTGACAGAGATATTATTCCTACTGAAACAAGTAATTCCACAACATTGTCCTTGCAATAAAAGGCCTTCGTCTTTGAAACAAAGACCACCTACTGTGGGCATATATTTGTTACATTTCGCAATAAACATTGGATTTTACAATATCAAAATTTAATCACTTTTCATGGACACAGGAAAGGGTTTATTGCAAATGTTTAGGCACCGAACAATGCTTGTTTGCACATGAAAACTATTAAGCTACATGGGGTCTGTAAAATCTCGAATGTCCAGCTTTTGGTCTCAACATGCTTCAATGTTTTGTTAGCTTGTTATTTTTACGACATTTTCATCAAGATTCTTATTTAATAGCGGGTGAGTCAAAAAACGCCCGGCGTTTGAAAGGCTACTACTCCCTAAATGTATTAGTAATAATATCTTACAATATTTGATTAAATAGCTAACATGTTCAATTATTTTTAGAAATTTTCCTGACTAAAATCGGTCACTCCGTTCAGATTCTGTAGGCAAGGCAGTTTCTAAAATGAATCCTTTTGAAAAACCTTAAAAACGTGCTAAAATTATCCCCAATGTGTTTAACTCATAGCGATGACTTTTACGCGCTTTTGTTTTAGTGGGTTGAGAATTCTTTCCCCTAGTGTGAATAACTTATTCAGGGGGGTTCCATTCTCCCATGAGGATAAAATACATGAGCACATCCAAGAGTCATTATTGCTAGGAAGGAGAACAAAGGGAAATTTTGCTTGCTGTTTTCGCTCGTTTTTTGCAGGTTTTCGAAAGGGGATTTCTGCAGGAAATCTCATATTTCGACGGGAAGGAATGACCGATTAAAGCCAGGTAAATTACTGAACCTAATTTGACACATCGGGGATAAAACATGACACTTTTCAACATCATTGCTTTGATATTCAGGGATCAGGACTTTTTCAAACGCCGGGCGTTTTTATTGACTCACCCGGTATATGAAATATTGTATCAAAAGATCCACTTGTAGATATGTAGGTGCGATGTCAAGAATGGGGTATTTAGTCTCACACTGATTTGAAACATTAAGGAGATTTGGCCGCGCTGGACGTGCTTTTGACATTATTTTACGGATGAAAACACCGTTTCGATTTTTGAAATTTGGAAAACTTTTCTTGATCCATTCGCATCCTGAGGGAGCCCCTGGATAGCCAGAGGTGCTCCAAATACTAAGGGTTCCAAGCTGCTCCGCTACCCCACTGGCCCAAGCCCTGTGCTAGTCACCCATCGGTCCCCCTCAACGCTACCGACTAACAGTACCTAAAAATGCTGATTTAGAAACGCAACCTTTTTTATTAATTTTAAGATTGTTAGCCAAAGAATATTTGTTATGGCGGTTGAAATTTAGTGATTTAGAGGAAATTTAGGAAACTAAATACGCATCGAGAATCAAAACCAGTAAATTATGCATTTAACACTTACCCTTGCCCAAACGAGCTAGCTTTTGTGCTGCAGGAACTTGAAATTTACTTTGATCTAAAATTACAAAGGTTTATCTCATTTATGCACAGAAAATTGTTTAATAGAAAGTTTAATTAATAATTTAACATTTAACATTTATTTTAATACAAAACAATCATTTTATAGCTTCAAGAGTAGCATAATGTATTAAATAAAATTCAGTTTCAAAATTCAGTTGAGAAGTAAAAAAACATCGATAATGTTTTCAAAAGTATTTAGTCAGGTTGAATATGTCTTGTCATGTCTTTTAATAATTAATAACTGAGCAAAATAAGACTGGCACTTGTTTAAAATCAATTTAAATGGCAGTTTTAAAAATTCATCAAAATGCCAAATTCTTATCAAAACTGTCATTTTCCCATGAGAAGAATTGCTTGGGACCAAGGAAAAGTGTCCAGTTTACACAAATTCCCACTTAAGCAAATTGAATTAAAAACAAATTTGTGAAAAACTCATAAAGGATTTTCCATCATTTTGTTGAGTTTTCGCTGCAAACTTTCAGATGTAATGTAGAACTCCGTACGATCACAATAGAGACACATACAACAGCTGATCACGTGTTAAATATAACTTCATGAGTGCACTGCGTGCTCACAGCTGTGTGACATAATTTGAAGGTCTATTGCCCTAAGGAGGGCGTTTGCGGTAGGCAACCAAATGGCCCGCTATGGATCCAGCATTGATCCGTAATGAATTTTGAAGTTCTTGTGCTCTGTTAAATGAATTGTTACATTTTGGATATTATCAAACATCGGAGACAGTTTTCACGACTAGATGCTGTCAATTGGTCAACAATTTAGGTTGATGTACCACTATTCAGGGTTTCTTTAAAATCACACAACCATTTGAGGGTAGTTTTCAAAATTTTAGCATTTGCAATCTCCTACTCTGATTGGACCCACTAACAGGAGCACCCCCTGGCAAAATTGCACCCTGTGGAAAAGCCAAACATCACTAAACTTGGTGGTAGCATACAGACGTAAAGCTATTGGGAGTCTCCTTTGTGAAAAATTCATTTGAACTTAGGCCTAAAATTGTTCTCAACAAACTTTTGCAACAGGACTTAGCCTTAATTACTACTTTTTGTAAACACATGAGTATATACAAAACAACCCACACCCTAGCAGGACTTCATAAGCAACATCTTTGTTGAAGTTTAACACTAGCTTATCTGTCAATACTGGTGGATATACAAAATGAAAATGTTGACAAAAGAAAGCTTACTTTGACTAAAAACATATCAAGTAAAGTATTGATCATTTCAGCAGGTGCCTTGACCAACTTGCAGCATTGTGTTGTTTCAAGGCACAATAGACTCCTCCCACAAAAAATTTATTAATGAAATTCATAGCCTGTGGACAAGCTTCCCTAGATACAAGCCCTGTTCACAGGCTATGAAATTCATGAATTTGGCTCTACACAGCCTGCAAGCAGCCTCAACCAATCCTAGAGTAAAGACCGTGCATTGGCTAGCTTCATAAAGATACACCTGAGCCCATGGGATTTGATTGACTGTTCTACTAGGATCCCCATGTTTGATTAAATATTTCTTTAACCATTGCTGTTGTTTCCTCTGAACTTGTGTCTTCAACTGATCCTGGCCTAACTGCTTTGACATCAGTAATTTGAATCTTGAACCTGTTGCTGCACCTTCACATAGGAAAAGGTTTCAAACTGTGTATAAGGCACAAACACCAGGAATGCAAGGGAGTTAGATTCAAATGACCTGCAGTCTAATTCAGCTGAAGTCAAGTTCAGTTGAAGACATAAAGTGAGATAAAACAAAGATGATAAAGTAGGTAGATAAATATTTAATCATAATATTAGGATCCTAATGCCTTTGGCTTTACTACAAAAGAATGCTGGGAACCATTTTATGATAAAACATGTCTCCAAAACGACATGTTTTGGAAGCTATGTACAAAATGGTTAAATGATATCAATGTTATGGATGATCCATGTTATAATGTTGCTTGTTAAGCCTAATTTGCCCTCACTATAAATCCCCTGTGACAAATCCCCATTGCTCGCAATTAGCAATCCTGCTAAAAATTTGAAGACCTAAATTTAGTCTTTTTTTGACATATTGCCCAGAAAGATTTTAGATTAGATAGGTTGATAGAACTTTAAAAGAGCTCAATTCAATACTTTAGCCATGCTGTAGTTCACACACAAGAATAACATGTACATAGCTGCAGCAGATTTTTTAACAGCAACAATAGACAGCACTAGAGTAAGAATAAGGTTATCTTTTTACAATGATTTTCGGTCCCAAAAATTTCAATTTGATTTGCTTGGTTGATTTATGACCAGATGCAAAGGATCAAGGTAAAAATTCCTCATGTCATATTCAGCACAATTTTCTTTGGCTATCCCATGTATACATTTAACAAAATTCAAATTCTGCTTGCGTTTAGTTTCAAATTCTCTTAATTTCATTTTCAGTCATGCTAAATACAGTTTCCAACATATTTTAGGTGTAAAGCTTGCCCTTGACATGATGAGAGTCATCAAACAAGAAACAAATTTTGATCATCATGTATATACAACTTTACTTGTCCTACCATCTCCATTCACAATATTGTATATAGGAAAGAATATTTCTAAACACTTGATCTCATTTTGTCATGTTCTAACATTTGATTTCAACACACAGAAAGCTGAAATTTTACAAGGTCAGCCCATGTTTAACTCGTTTTCACGGACATGCTTACATAGACCCGGGTATTTACAATGACAAAGTTATTAAACCAGCTTTATCCCACCCTGGTTATATTTCAAACAAGCAATCCCCATTTAATTCTGAGTATATACAGTATCTTTGCAGCAAGGCCGTACGCAGGAAATTTTTAGCAGGGGGGCAGTAGATGCTGGAAAACCCATGGCGAAGTAAGTCGAAGAGAGAAGAAAATGGGGTCTGGGGCTTGCCCCAAGAAAAAATTGAGATTGCGCCCTTTTAATCATTGGACAATACTCTTCGAAGCTTGTTAAAGAACGAATATATCATTAATCCCATGCTTACGAGTTCTAGAAATGCAGTGGCGTAGCCGATGGTGGTTACTTTTAAGACATCAACTTATAAGGGGCTCCACAAAATAGGGCCTCCAACTGCACGAACAGCATTGAGCAGATTATTTGCATGTTTTCGCTTTGAATTCTTACAAAGCATTTGCTTTGGACAGATAATCTTGGGATGGAATGAAACATGGGATAATTCATCCAAAACTAAGTTGCAGTGGATCATTGCACATACTTCTTTAATACTCATTTTTGGGGGTCGTAGGGGCTGACGGTTTACGGTTTATAGCCTTTTCTGAAACGGTATAACGGTTCTTGGCCTTAAAAACGACGGTTTTATGGTTCCTGTCTTTCTGAACCGTTTGCAGATTTTTTCGATAAATATGGTTCGAGAAGTCAAATTAGCACAAAAATGGAGATAAAGCCAGAGCCACGATTATTTTTCCAATACGATATGATTTTGGGTGACATTCTACATCTTTTCCCCTTTCCATCGGTTTAAAAGGCACTAGAACTAGCTTTCTCTTTTTTGGGTCACAAAAATGACAAGGAGGCAGTCATCTGTAGTATAGAACTGAGGTTATATATGCATAAGGTGGAAAAAATGTTGTGACAGTTTTAGCTGAATTTAGAGGCGGTTTTACGGTCTTTCTGAAATATTTCAGGGGTATTTTGGCGATTTTACGGTTTTGGTACCCCCTACGACCCCAACTCATTTGTCCTTACGTTATAGTGAAATGTTCATCAAAATAGTAAGTTTATAAAGAACTTTCATTTCCACCTTCAAAAAGCTGTTGTTGGTAGTATTCGAAGGTACCATTCATAGCATTCTTTGTGCAAGGTACCAAGTCTTCCTTCGCATTTACTTGAAAAGCTGATAGATTTAATGTTCGTTACATTATCTTATAACTTGGATGTTGTAACATGCAAAACTGTTGGAGAAAGTTTTGTGATATGGACCTTCGAGCGTTGTTATTTATTGGACCAACCTCTTTAAACTGCTGTTAAACACCACTAGGTTTGCAAAGTCAAATAATGGATTTAAATGGCTTCAAGAGCCCAGATTCACTAAGTGTACCATTCATCTCCATCCAGTAAACCACTGAAAAAATCTTTAGCGAATCTACAAGCAACACAACAGTTACTGTATTACATAGAAGTATGAAATAATGAAGGCATCTCAAAACTTTGACTGAACTGCTTCATAACTCATCGATGTAACAAATCACAGAATTTAGCTATATAAAACTTGTATTTTGCAGAGCAAATCTTCCGAAACAGATTCTTCTAATGGTTACATCCCATCTATTAGGGTGTTTTATCTGATTTAATGATGCTGTTCAGCCTACATTTGTTTATGACTTCAGAAGTCGAATGTGATATACATTGTACGATAAAAAACCTAACTTTGAAAATTTCTAGGGGGGCAACTGCCCCCCTTGCCCCCCCCCTGATATATACGACCTTGCTTTGCAGCATCCTTAAACTAAGATACTGACTTGTTTTGAGTTTAATGTGAGAGAGCTTCATTCAAGTAAGAATTTTTCACCAATTGCATAAGCTTGCAGCATACATCTTCTGCAGTGAAGACAAACTCAGTCAAGCTTAATATGGAGTATGTTTGATAATAATTTTAACATGGGATTAATGTCAAGCTTGATCAAAATTTTTGTTGTACCAGCACCCCTATGGGGACCATTATTAATGCTATCCCTGCTACTGTAATTAGGGATGCTTTCCTTATGCGTTTTTAACCTTGAAGTTTATAATGTATTGCTTTTTATCTACCTTTTATATTCATTATGATAACTTGTAAATGTTTTCATTGTCGCAAAATGACACATACATACACAAGTTCTAATCATACATGCAAACTGGACAAAATCGTGTCAACACATTCCACCACATTCAAGCCAAAATCATGCTTCTGTCAAGCTTGTGCAAGCTTGTTTCAAGCTGAACTTTTCTCATGGGAAATCAACTGGATTTGTTGGACTGACCAATTACATAACACTGGATCCAAAGGTGTGAATGGTATATACCGCAGTTCATCCTTGCTATCTTTGCACAATCACATATGAAAATCTAAAAGCTAAACAGTCAAAACCAGAACCATTATTAACGCACAGCTAGCAATGTTTTACAACTCCGTTCACCAAACAAATCAGATTTTCCGTATTGCGGGTATGTTTGATCTCAAAATAGCAGCCCTTACAGTCCTTTATGATCATGATCTCTTATTATCAGAAAGAAAAAAATTTTGTATATACATAATCATTCTACCTGATAATTTTACCTGCTGAAATTTTTTGCAATTCTGATACTAACAGTATAGTCTGTCTCAAATTAGATGTCATATGAGGATGCCAAGAACAATAATTGAAGGGTTTTGCAGGAATCATTTTAAATCATTGCAAACCTCACCCAGAGCTCCAAAAGAATTATCCTTCCTGGTAGCAAGCCAAGCACTTTTGCTTCTTCTTACGCACTTCCCTCATCTTTCCCTGTATACCGCCCAATTCTATCCCTTTTTCTTTCACTCCTTTCTTACATCCTTTCCTTCCATTTCTTCATTTAGTTCCCTTCTTTTCCCTTTTCTTCTGTTTCTTTGTCCTTTTCTTCCTCCTTCCTCCTTGGGAAATTTGAAGGATTTCAGCTACCTTTCTGGTAGCACCACTACCAGGAAACTTTATCATTTTTAGTTTCACATGACATCTAATTTGATGCAGGCTTGAGAAATCAAAATGAAATAAAGGTGAACTTACCAAGAACCATGAGATGCACTGGACTTTTGCGAGTATCAAAGTTGCGGACAGGTCCTTGTCCTTTGCTTAAACTGAGAGTGCAGAAATAAGCATCTTCATCACCTGTTTTCAAGTCTCTAATTTGCAAGTCTTTTCTATTTACCAGAGAAACCCTATTCTTATACCTTGGATCGACATTTACACGGAAGTTGTCTCCATATTGAATCAAAACTGCATCGCCTGAATCATTCCTTGTCCATTGTACTAAATTAAATTCTTTTTGTGTTAAAAGGCATGGCAATGAAACAGTTGTTTTGACATAAGACCTGATAACTTGTCCAGCTGGTGCAGCTTCATTTGTTGAGGCTAGGATAAAAGGACAGTATCATGAATAAATCAAACTCATTTGCTAAGGGTCACTGATCTGCAGGTTGGATCTTGATAAGAATTCAAGGTTTTCTCAGCATTTTTCTAAGATGAGGTACTAGAGTATGCTGACACCCCCAACTTCTTCCTGAATCCGACAGGCTGTACAGTTCCATCCCAGTAATTTACTCTCAAGTACCAAATAAATGGGTGGTGAGAATAACCAGGGGGTTGGAAATAGTTCAATACAACAATAATCAGGGGGTTGGAACAATCGGGGGGGGGGGGGGGTGTGCTTGGAGAAATTGAAAATAATTGTTTTCTTAGTTGAACACGTATCCTTTATATATATAGGTGAACACTGATGTTACTGATACATTTACCTACCAACTCTGGTTCTGTTGAATGCTCTTCTTGAGACTTTTTCTTGCATTTATTCAGAAATTATGTTAACCATCATTTCATTTTTCCAAAAATCAACAAAAGGGGGGACGATATTCAGTACTCGAGAGTACTGATGTTCAAATTCAGGCCTTGTCTCATGTATCCGGATCTTTTTGAAAAACGTAATCTTTTTCATCCGTATACAAAAGATCCATTTCCACACAAGGAGCTTTTAAAATATCCTTGTCCGCATCACAATGCTGTGACATTTGAAATTTGATATGAAATTTGCTATTCGATAACAATGTTCAACATTCAAACGTCTTTAAAAGAAGACAGACAAGCAAACTGCCATTCTATGATTTTTCCCTTATTTTTCCTTCCTTTGAGTTTCAGTCCCCCCCTCCCCCAATATGAACTTCCTTTCAATGGGCCCACTGTGGCATGTCCAAGTATGAAAGACTGGGGCATTATTAGTATCACCCTGCAAGATGAAGTTTCTGCTTTTTCGTATTTTGTGATTTTGGCAGTTATGAGGCATTCCATTTCTGTGAACTGTGAGCTTGAGAAGATCATTTTCATGCACTGTTTAAACATTGCAAATGAAATGCAATTTTATTTTATGTGAATTATCATTGTCCATTTCATTTCATTCTCGAATCCCCTCCCCCTACATATCAGCCCAAAATTGAAACAAAATTACTTTGCCTAGATCAAACTGAACTGAAAGTATAAAGGATGCAAGGATTTTGGATGCATTATCATTGAATTTTTTCCTGTTGAGTTGAGTGCAAAATGACCAAAAAATATATGAAATGATTGCAAACATTTTTTAATAAGAAACTGCTTATAAGAAACTCAATTCACAGATTGCCAAAAAATTAAGAAACTCCAGTACTGGGGAATTATAACTTTATTCAAGTAATTTGATAAAGGAAACCCTTATATATTTTCACTTTATTCTCCTTGTTTCTTGCATCATATTACTGGGAAGGTACTTGAGTAATGTCTAAACATTGGAAAGGCCTCTGGAAAGGCTTGAAAAAACCTTGTTTTGAAGTGATTAGTAGTGTGCTGATTTAGGCCCATAGGTTTAGGCCATGACCGAAAGATAAATCGAGACTTTGCTACTGGAAATATGACTAAGCATTATGGGAATCACCGAGAGAACGTTAGCATTTTTGGACATGAACTCGACGTGAATGACCACACTGAAGCAAGAGAGAGAGAGGAAATTCATGGACGTCAACAAGTATGCGGTTTTAGAAGAGACAAATATTTAGCGTATCGGGGACGATTGTAGGTTAGAATATATAATCTGAATCTGAATCTGTAGTACACTAGTAATATCCTGTGTTATAAGTCTTCAGAAGACACACTTACGATTAGTGGACACTTGCAGGAACCGACTATGGACATTAGTGCTATTTGCTTGTTATCACCTTTGCTTATTTTAGCTGTGCATAGTAGCAAGCTATTCGGGAATTAAAGTAATGGTTGCCTGTAGGTTGTACTCGTAATTGATAATTAGTTTGAAGCAAGGGGCGATTCCCGTAGAATAGAGTATATAAACTTGGAATCGCTCATTGTTACTCATGTGGCCACTGCGAGCAGTAAAGACATGCCAAGAAAGACCAAAGCTGGTAAAGAAAAAGATTGTATGGTATGAGTCTTTAAAATCCTTGCGTAAGGTGCCTAAGACAATTAGAGATCCATTTGGGATCTGGATTTGTAGGCTAAGCGACGCTAGAAATTTGCTCTTTATGATCTGTTGATCTGTATTACTGAACTATAGTACAGTTACTATAGTAGTATTCAACACTGTTGGTTCAGGTGAAATTAGGCCCATCTTTCACCTCCCAAACCCAGCGTTTATTACGAAATAAGCGATAAGTAACTCCCTAGTTGCGTAAAGTTGTGAGTCGATTTACTCAAACTTTCTCGGTAAGGTACTCCTTCCCCCAGGTACGTCCTTAAGACACGGAGTCGTTAAGTAACCTAGGAGTGTGACTTATTTGTCAAAAGTATTACATTTAAGCTATTGATTTAGAATTTGAGTATTTAGAATTAGTCATAATAAGCTTGTTGAGATATTATGTTGAGCCTGTTGTTCAGCAATTTCGAGTTATCTTTCTTGTCTTTTCTCAATCAACTTTAGGGTTGGCGTTAGGTCCTTCGCGCTTAGGATCGTGTTTTTATCGTTTTATAGTTACAGTCCTCTTTTTAAGCTATCGGTCAAAGTGTCAACCCAGATTCCCGACACTTTGAGTGGTCCCAACCTCCCGGATAGACCACCATGTCGTCCAACCCTTCCCGACCTTGCGCGTATTATAATTAGAAACTGAATCGCGAAATATAGGATTTTGTATTTAAATTAACTTCGTGGGATCAAGCGTTTTTGGTCAGCGAAGTTATAGGTTAAACGAGAAAAGATAAAAAAGATTCAAAAACAAAATGTCTCAACAGCACGTAGGGTTAGGTTCTGTATCTATTGATTTGGACGATGGTGACGAAATGTCAGCAGCAAGACAACTGTTGGAAATTGGTGATGCAGCTAACACGCAAAACGTGACAAGGAGGAGCAATGTGATGTACCATGGATTCAGGAGCATACCAGTGTCGCACGAATCAAACGTGTATAGGTACACGTCAGGGAGCAGTGCATATCAATCATTTGGTGATGATCAGTTGCAATCAGTTGGTGTCGCACGATCACACGGTGTTGCCCATTCCTTCGGCGAGAATCAGTCGCAATCAGTTGGTGTTGCCCGATCACATGGTGTTGCCCAGTCCTTCGGCGAGAATCAGTTGCAATCAGTTGGTGTTGCCCGATCATATGGTGTTGCCCAGTCCTTCGGCGAGAATCAGTCGCAATCAGTTGGTGTTGCTCGATCATATGGTGTTGCCCATTCCTTCGGCGAGAATCAGTCGCAATCAGTTGGTGTTGCTCGATCATATGGTGTTGCCCATTCTTTCGGCGAGAATCAGTCGCAATCAGTTGGTGTTGCTCGATCACATGGTGTTGTCCATTCCTTCGGCGAGAATCAGTCGCAATCAGTTGGTGTTGCCCGATCACATGGTGTTGCCCAGTCCTTCGGCGAGAATCAGTTGCAATCAGTTGGTGTTGCCCGATCACATGGTGTTGCCCAGTCCTTCGGCGAGAATCAGTTGCAATCAGTTGGTGTTGTCCGATCACATGGTGTTGCCCATTCCTTCGGCGAGAATCAGTCGCAATCAGTTGGTGTTGCTCGATCATATGGTGTTGCCCATTCCTTCGGCGAGAATCAGTCGCAATCAGTTGGTGTTGCTCGATCATATGGTGTTGCCCATTCCTTCGGCGAGAATCAGTCGCAATCAGTTGGTGTTGCTCGATCACATGGTGTTGTCCATTCCTTCGGCGAGAATCAGTCGCAATCAGTTGGTGTTGCTCGATCCTATGGTGTTGCCCATTCCTTCGGCGAGAATCAGTCGCAATCAGTTGGTGTTGCTCGATCATATGGTATCAGTCAGTCAACTGGTGATAGATCTCTCCTCATTCCCCACCTCACCATCTCGCAGTACAAACAACCAAAACAAGCTACCACCTACCAGCCACCCTATCCACCTGCCCCCCTGCAACCATCCTACCCACCTGTCTCGCAGCCACCCTACCCACCTGCCCCCCTGCAGCCACCTTACCTTGATACCCCCCAGCAAGCAGCCCCAGAACCAATTGGTAGCCCAAACAGGAATCTTCTCAAAAAGACCGAGGAAGATTACGAAATCGCAAAGCAGATGGCAGACAGGCTAATGGCATCAATAAACATGGAAACAGACGATATGGAGGAGCTGTATGACAAAAGGGAGGCTCTACTAAGAGCATGCAAGCGGTTGGAGGAAAGGAATGACAAGGTAGAATTGCGCCAAAAGAAGGCTGGACTGACAATGGATGCGAGGCTGAAACAACTGGAAGAGTTTGAAGAAATGACAACATCAGTAAATTCAGCCTTGAGAAAACTGAGCAACAAGCTGAACAGAGGGGAGCCTAACAATGCGCAAAGACGAAGAACGCAGACTGCAGATACAGGAATTCGCCTACCAAAAATGGAATTAAAGACCTTCGATGGGAATGTCTTGAAATGGCATGAGTTCTGGGAATGTTTCGAGCATGGTGTCCACAACAATATGACATTGCCAGATCATCAGAAGCTGCAGTATTTGAAGAACTGTATGAAGGGACCTGCATTTGTAACGATATCGGATTTGGACATGAAAGGAGATCACTACGAGGTTGCAGTGAAGTTGTTGCAAGAGAGATATGGACACAAGAATGTACTCAGGAAGGCACATTTTGATGGCCTAGAGAAGCTCCCAGTTATCACGAATACCTACGAGATGCAACGACTAAAGAGGTTCTACGAGGAGCTGGAGTGTCACTACAAAGCTTTACTGGCAATCAATGTAAGACCAGAGGAGTATTCAACAACTATGGTGCCCAAAATCATAAGCAAGCTTCCAATTGAGGTTAGAATAAAACTGACGGAGCAGCAAGACGAAAATGAGGATCTCTCAATTGGAGAACTCGTGGAAGGTCTCAGAAGGTCAGTAAAAATTATGGAGAAATGTGGAGTGCAAATCAAAGAGAGAGCACAGGGTCAACAAAAGCCAATGCAAGAGAGAAGACGACCTCAACAAGAAGGCCACAGTTTCAGAGGTACAATTTCCTCGGGAGCAACCTTGGTGTCAAAAGATAGTCAGCAGAAAGTCAAGTGTGATTTTTGTTTGGGTGAACACCAGTCAATAAAGTGCACCAAATATTCACTACCAAATGAAAGAAAAGAAATTCTAAAGAAGTACAAAAGATGTTTTGGATGCTTGAAGCCAGGACATTCGATAAAGAAATGCAACAAGTCCAGTGTTTGTGGCAATTGTTCGAAAGGGAAGCACAACGAAGCGATATGCGTTGCAGAGCAGCATGCAAAGGAACCAACTGGAATAATAAGTGCCAAGAGAGCATGGCCTACTGCGTCAGTCGCATACCAGACAGTCATTGCAAAAGTAAGAAGCTTGAATGGAACCAAGGAAGTAAAATGCAGGATTCTTTTGGACAGTGGGAGTGCAAGAAGCTTCATGACTCAAAGGTTGGCAGAAGAAATTGGAAGCAAGCCATTGGAGCAGGGGACGAAGCAGAGATTCGAAGGCCTGAATCAAGTGTTCCAAGAGCTGCAAACAGAAAGACACAACATTCATTTGGAGAGTCTGTGTGGCTCGTATAAAACAACAATGGAAGTAAAAACATTGCCAAAAATCACTACAGTTGGAAACCCATCTCCTGTTAGGCTGAAGAAGGTTTATCCACACTTAAAAGACGTGTTCTTCACAGATGTCACATCAAGCAAAGAGCTAGAAGTGCAGTTATTACTTGGAAGTGAGCATCTGGCACAAATTCAAACGGGAGAACTACGCAAAGGCAAAATGAGTGAGCCAGTGGCAGTGAAAACAATGTTAGGATGGACATTGATGGGTTCAACTGGCCTTGCTGTTGGAAAACATCACGACAAGGAGCCATCCAACCTCGTTATTGAAGCCCAAAAGACTCCAAAAGATGAAGTTGCAAAATTGTGGGACCTGGAAACTATGGGCATTAAAGAAGAGGACCCGATAGACATGGCATTTCAAGGTGAAATCAAGTTTAATGGTGAAAGATACTCAGTACCACTTCCATGGCGAGAAGGAAGATTTCACGTCCCAATGAACAAGGGCCTAGCAGAGGGAAGACTCAAGAGTCAGCTGAGAAAGCTACAACGTACTCCGAAAGTTTTGGAGGAATACAATGAGATAATGCTGCAGCAACTTAAAGAAGGCATAGTGGAGAAAGTTCCAGATAGGCCAACTGGAGACAGAATAACGTACATTCCACATCAAGCTGTTGTTAGAGAAGAAGCAAAGACAACAAAAGTGAGGGTAGTCTACGATGCCTCTGCAAAGACAACGAAGGGAGCAAAGTCATTAAATGAATGTCTTCATACTGGACCTTCCTTGAATCCCCTGCTGTACAGTGTCATATTGAAGTTTCGAATGCACAACACAATATTGATGGCAGACATAAAGCAAGCATTCCTTCAAATTGAGATCGATCCTGTGGATAGAGATGCTCTCCGATTCCTCTGGGTGAAAGACATCAAGGCAGACATTCCAGAATTGCAAGAGCTGAGATTTACAAGGGCAATTTTTGGAGCCGGACCAAGTCCTTATATACTTTCAGCTACGATACGCCATCATCTCCAGAAATACAGTGACGAAGATGCAGAATTTGTGGAAGATGTAGAAACAAGTCTATACGTAGATGACTACATTTCTGGTGGAAATAATCCCGAAGAATTGTTGCAAAGAAAAGAAAAGCTACAGCGTGTCTTTCAAGATGGTGGATTCTGCTTGAGGAAATGGTACAGTGACGATCCCGAACTTTGCAAGCAGATCAATGAGGAGGCCACAAATGAACAGCGAAAAGTGCTTGGAGTAGTGTGGGAGCCTGAAAGAGACGAGCTGAAAGTCGACTTGCAAATTGAGCAGCCAGAAGACAAAACGACGAAAAGACTACTACTGAGCTGTTTGGCAGCAGTCTATGACCCCCTTGGTGTTGCAGGACCAGTAATCTTGAAAGCAAGGCTGATGCTTCAGAAACTTTGTGCAGAAGGCAAGAGCTGGGATGATACACTGTCAGAGGATGATGAGAAGCAATTTCGAAGATGGTTGGAAGATCTCCATGAGATGAAGTACCTCTCAATGCCTCGATTTGTTGGTCAGACCAATGACAGCCTTGGTGATTGCCGTCTGCATGTATTCTGTGATGCAAGTGGTGTTGGATACTGCGCAGTAGTGTACGTAGTCATGGATACTCCAACTGGTGTTAGAAGCAGACTTCTTACAGCAAAATGCAGACTGGCCCCCCTAAAGAAACTGACCATCCCAAGACTGGAATTGTTGTCTGCAACAACGGGTGCAAAATTGGCAAACTCCGTATTGCAAGCGCTGAAAAAATGGAACATCTCGAAATTGTATATTTGGCTGGACAGTATCACAGCACTTTATTGGATTGCAAACAAGGGAGTGTGGAAACCTTTTGTCAACAACAGGGTGAAAGAAATTCACAAGTTAGTTCCAGAAGCCATTTGGCAGCACTGCCCGACCAATGAAAACCCCAGTGACTTAGGAACAAGAGGAGCATCTGCATCGAAATTGCAGCATTCTCAGCTTTGGTGGGAAGGGCCCGACTTCCTGAAGCAGGACAAAGAATCATGGCCAGGACAACATAAAGAGTTTAAGCCCACCGAAGATGCCCAGTGCGAAGAAAGAAGTCCCAATCTACTGTTGGCCAATGAGGGGAGCACACCAAGTCTATCAACAACAATCGATATAGGAAGATTCAGCACTTTGAAGAAATTGATACGAGTCACAGTGAGAATGCTCAGATTTATCAACAACTGCAGAAATCCCAGAAACAAGGAGACAGGTCACATAACAGCTGAAGAGCTCCAGAATGCAAGAACAGCCTGGGTAAAATCAGTACAGCAGGAGCTGGTGGAAGAAAAAGAATTCAAGTCGCGATCACGAAACCTTGGTGCATATAAACACGAAGATGGCCTGATAAGATGTGGTGGAAGGCTAAAAAATGCACAGTTAACGTTTGGTCAGAGACACCCAATTCTGCTGCCGACGAGAAGCAAATTCACGGAACTGGTCGTAATGGACTGCCACAAGACAGCTGGACACGAAAAAGTCGGGCGGACATTGGCAGAGATCAGATCAGAATTTTGGATTCCAAGAGGAAGGCAGGTGGTGAAATCATTGCTGATGAAATGTCACGTTTGCAAAGTGTTCTCTGCGAAACATCTCACTGCACCTGGCATGGCCCCCCTTCCAGAAATGAGAGTAACGAGATCAAGGCCATTTCAGCACACTGGCGTGGACTTCGCAGGCCCCTTGTATGTCAAGACAGATGAAGGAAAGACGAAGTCGTACATTGCTCTCTTCACTTGTGCCACAACAAGGGCTGTTCATCTGGAACTTACCCCTGACCTGACAGGACCAGTATTTCGTATGGCACTGGAAAAGTTCGCAGCATTTTGGGGAATGCCTAATCTCATAGTCAGTGATAATGCAACTACATTCAAGACAACGGCCATTGCATTGGAGAAGCTTTTCGAACATCCAGAAGTTCAATCATATCTGCAATCAAACTTTCTCACGTGGCAATTCAATTTGTCCCTGGCACCATGGTGGGGAGGCTGGTTTGAAAAAATGGTTGGCCTAACGAAGGTTATCTTGAGAAAAACACTTGGGAAGGCTTTGCTGAGGTTCTCGGAGATGGAAGTTGTGTTAAGGAAGACTCAGGCAATATTGAATAACCGACCATTGTGCTACCAAGGAGAGGAGCTTGAAGAAGAAGCCTTGACACCAAACCATTTGATCTTTGGACATCGACTGCAGCAATTGCCAGACATACCAGAAGACATATTTGAAGAAGATGAAAACCTAGCGACAAGATTCAAACACATTGAATCCCTTTTGAATCAAATGTGGCAACGATGGAGCAAGGAATATCTCATTGGTCTCAGGGAATATCACAAACCCAAGACGCCCAAAACAGAGTCAAGCTACATGGTGAAACCTGGAGATATCGTACTCATAGAAAATAAGGGATCTCAACGTGGCATGTGGAAGAAAGGAAGAGTGCTCAAGCTACTGAAAGGAAAGGATGATGGAATTGTTCGTGGAGTTGCCTTGGAGACCATTGTCAACGGTAGCAAAAGGAGATTGGAAAGAGCAGTTCAGCAGATTTATCCACTGGAAATCAGCATAAATCAGCAGACGAAGGAAGCAGATAATGCGAAGGAGCAAGAACTGCGTAGGAGCAGCAGAATGGCAGCAAAGAATGCAAAGGCAGTGATCAGCACATTGGCAGAAGACGAGTTCAATCAACTGAAAGATGATTGAAGAGGGGAGTGTGTGCTGATTTAGGCCCATAGGTTTAGGCCATGACCGAAAGATAAATCGAGACTTTGCTACTGGAAATATGACTAAGCATTATGGGAATCACCGAGAGAACGTTAGCATTTTTGGACATGAACTCGACGTGAATGACCACACTGAAGCAAGAGAGAGAGAGGAAATTCATGGACGTCAACAAGTATGCGGTTTTAGAAGAGACAAATATTTAGCGTATCGGGGACGATTGTAGGTTAGAATATATAATCTGAATCTGAATCTGTAGTACACTAGTAATATCCTGTGTTATAAGTCTTCAGAAGACACACTTACGATTAGTGGACACTTGCAGGAACCGACTATGGACATTAGTGCTATTTGCTTGTTATCACCTTTGCTTATTTTAGCTGTGCATAGTAGCAAGCTATTCGGGAATTAAAGTAATGGTTGCCTGTAGGTTGTACTCGTAATTGATAATTAGTTTGAAGCAAGGGGCGATTCCCGTAGAATAGAGTATATAAACTTGGAATCGCTCATTGTTACTCATGTGGCCACTGCGAGCAGTAAAGACATGCCAAGAAAGACCAAAGCTGGTAAAGAAAAAGATTGTATGGTATGAGTCTTTAAAATCCTTGCGTAAGGTGCCTAAGACAATTAGAGATCCATTTGGGATCTGGATTTGTAGGCTAAGCGACGCTAGAAATTTGCTCTTTATGATCTGTTGATCTGTATTACTGAACTATAGTACAGTTACTATAGTAGTATTCAACACTGTTGGTTCAGGTGAAATTAGGCCCATCTTTCACCTCCCAAACCCAGCGTTTATTACGAAATAAGCGATAAGTAACTCCCTAGTTGCGTAAAGTTGTGAGTCGATTTACTCAAACTTTCTCGGTAAGGTACTCCTTCCCCCAGGTACGTCCTTAAGACACGGAGTCGTTAAGTAACCTAGGAGTGTGACTTATTTGTCAAAAGTATTACATTTAAGCTATTGATTTAGAATTTGAGTATTTAGAATTAGTCATAATAAGCTTGTTGAGATATTATGTTGAGCCTGTTGTTCAGCAATTTCGAGTTATCTTTCTTGTCTTTTCTCAATCAACTTTAGGGTTGGCGTTAGGTCCTTCGCGCTTAGGATCGTGTTTTTATCGTTTTATAGTTACAGTCCTCTTTTTAAGCTATCGGTCAAAGTGTCAACCCAGATTCCCGACAGTAGAGAGCATGAAGACTGTTCGACCCTTTACGAAACTTGTAAGAAACTCTGAGTACTCAAAATCTGATATTTTAAAGAAACTTTAAGTACTGGCCCAAATTCTTAGTTTCTTTTAAAAAATATGTGTATGGTACAATCTGCCATTCCATTTGCTTTTTCGTGGCAGTCTGGATGGGAGGGGATCCTGTGCAATATAAAAGGAAACATGATGTGCTCAGCACTGGACAAGGAAAGAATCGTGTCTCGTTTTCTGAAGGGATATCATATTTCACTGAAAGCCCATAAAGGAAACAAATTAAATGAAACTGCAAAAGGATAATCACCCAAACAACTAAACTTTGCAATCAAAAAATAACTCAGAGAACGCTTGAATAACTTTTCTATTGTTTTCGTAATTACATTTTCATTGATCCTGCAAGATCAAAAAACGTATTCAAGTTATCGTCGGGCATTTTGTGCATGAAAATCCTTCCTGCATGCATTTTAGCAATTACATGAAAATCGGTTTAGGATAACGAGATGTAGCCTCAACCAAAGCACGTGTAAATATTTTGATACTTTAATGCGAAATAAAGCGTTTCGGTTTGTGTAGATGCGGTTGATGTGATGACTGTTGCGTTTTCCTAAAATGCCAGACACAGACAGTCCCTGTGCCCACGGCGATGGGCGACATTTGGCGGGGGAAAGAAAGAAATAGAATTATCTACATGGAGACTACATCTTATTGTTTATAATGCGAACTAAACTGTTTTACGTCGTAAATACATAGCGACTGCGTTTTCATCTTCCACGTAATTCGGCACGCAGAAAAGCTTGTGGTGTTCGGACAGTTCGGACACAAGGCGATGGTGTAAAGTCTGTTGCTAATCAACTTGTCTGATGACTCTGTTTGCCTTCGTGCACGAGGCTAGTTTTATTCGTATATAAACAACATACAGACAATGTCGATGGTTTTGACTTTCAGTGCTTAAAAGAATAAAAGTAAACTGCTACCAACAAGAAGCAATCAGAACATACCATGTCAATACATGACGACAATGCTTTTCTCACACGCGATTTTCGGATGTGGGGAGGAAGGAGAAATCGGACATCAAATAAAGCTGAACAGAAAACAGATCCCAAACGATCGAGACCCTCAAGTCACTCCTACATCTTCCAAAATAATTGATAAATACAACTCAGACTTAACTACAGTATTTAAGGCAGACATAACTGCCATAAGCCCCGCTAAAAACAGTGATTTATGACGGACGGAACGACTTTTGGCAACGACATTGGCAACGCGATCGGCCGGAAGGCGTATCGTATACTGACTGACTGATATAGGGCCTACAACAAACGTCGCTACTGAAGGTAACATCGAAATTAATTACATTTAGTTGTCTTAAATAAGTCATAAAACGTCTGATAAGCCTCGCAGATACTTACCAAAAGTGCCTAAAGCCAGGATACTTGCGATGAGGAGAAGTAACTTCATGTTCATCCTTTCAGCATGATTTGACCTTGCTCTCTAAAATAAAACAAGTTGACTTCTCTTCACAAAGCTGCTAGCAACGGCTCGATCTCTACTTTGCAGAGCAGTAAAACAGCGATTAATGACGGAAAACAGTTAGTATCGGCGACAAAGGATAAGGTTACTATGTAAAAGATAATTTCGAGTAGATTTAGTATTTTCCTGGCCTTAAACATACAATAATAGCTGTGAGAAGTTCAGCCGTAGAAAACCCGCAGCAAGGACGTCTTGTTGATCTGTTGTTGATTGATTTCCTACAATCTGATTTCTAGACGGGGGTCACTTCGTTTCAAAACTGTGCTCCTGCCTCACGCGATAGAAAGTTGAGTTGAGAAGTCTTTAGCCTGATTCACAGACCACACGAGGAACTCGTCTGGTCTGTGAATCATGCTAAGAACTCTTACATTCCAATGATTTTGAAAGAAAAGCAGAAAGCATGAGCATTTTTGTTAGAAATCTGTTGGATGAAACTGGCCATTGTATACACTTCTTTATAAAATACCGCCTGTGAGAATCTCAACTCTTAGATTGCTAGAAATGAAAACTTGAAGGCAACTTATCAATACTTTCACCGGTTTTCACGATAAAAACATGGGAATTTTCGTCGATTTTTGTGGGAAATTCATTGGATGATATTGGCCAAATGCTTTTGGGCCCAGGGGGAACTTCTATTGGTTTGTGACGGGGGGGTTAGACACAGTCAATTTTTGAAAAACCCAAAAATATGCTACATTTAGGAAATTTTAGACCCCAAAGATATACTAAGCCCAAAAATATACTGAAATTAGGACATTGGTAGACCCCAAAAATATACTCATAGCTTCGTTGTACATGAAAATTAAAGGTTTTATAGCATTTTCAGCAACTGCCCTGCGATATTTTGGTGAAAAACTCAGCCTAGCACTAACCTTGTCAAATTTTCTCATCAGCAACCCCAAAAATATACCGATTATGCTCCAAATCGCGCACCCAAAGGTATACTAGACCACGTTTTACAAACCCAAAAAATGTCTGACCCCCCCGTCACTTACTAATAGGGAGTCCCCCCCCTGGGCTTTTGGGGTGCTCTTTTTCACAACAAGTCCGTCTTTCCATCGCTTTGGAAGTCTCGGGTCAGTTCTTCAGGAGAGTCAACTGTTGCCCCCGTCTCATACAATTCTAATTAAACAAAAGGAACAATCGCTTCAAACAACCAATCAAAAAGCACACCACTGAGTCAGCCTCTATTGCTATGCAAATCTAAGGACCTGCCGACAGCCAATCAAATCTTTACCTGCTTTTCAAACCTGCTGCATTGTTTTTGGAGCTTCATGACCCTTGTGATTATGTCAAACATCAATGGGGTTTGACAGGTCATCATTGATGGGGAGAAACAAGGATTATACTTTGGGGGCTACACTGGGGGGGGGGCTTTTTCTGAACGAGCTCGGCCATTTGTTTAATTGCAAGGCAAACAAGTTGAGTGCTATGCCTTTGTAGGTATATCATTTTCTCGTGCGATGCAAAGTGATACAAACAGGCATTAATCCAAGGAATTTTCATCACTGCACAAAACAGCGTAAACTGCAGTTTTTGGATCAAAAGGGTGTGGCAAAAGGGCGTGACAATAAGTTTGAAAAGTCTCCTGTGGATGGAAACTATGTGGATCATAAAATTTTTCATACACAAGAAAGCATAATTATTCCTTGATTGCTTTAACACCATTATTGACTTGTGCAGAGCTAGTGCAATTTGAGGTTGTGCTGGAAAATTCATGAAAAAATATGACCTCTAGAATGGCTAGAATGCACACATTTCTCTTTTTTGCAAGGTATTTCGGCACGAAGCTGATTTCCCCAAATCTTGTCGTACAGTTTTCGATTCCAAATTCTGACCACTTACCTATTCTAAATCCAATGCTCGTCTATGCTGGTTCACTTTTCTACTAAATAACGCCTGAATTGTATAATTTTTCAACATTCTGCTTGAAGAATTTATGAAGAGATGAATAAATTTCAATAAAACGGATAAATTCCTGTTAAAAAATGAGTACTAAGCTGAATTTCATTAGAGAGAAGAATTTATTCTGTTTGAACTGAGATGTGAAAAAATTTATCGCTGCACAATATTCAGACTGCGTTCACACGATGCCAGCACATTTTGAAAACGGTGAAAAATGTGACGGCTGCAAAATTTGACCTAGCGTTCACACGATGCCGGAACAATTTGAAAACGGTAGAAAATTAGACGGCAAAAACTCGTCGCAAGGCTTTGATGCCAAACCTACACCCTAAGAATCGATCAGTTTCGTTCCAAAAGAGGCTAAAAATGTTCTGTTTTCGTCATTTTCAAGTGTTTACACGATGCAGTTTCCAAAATGTGCCGGTTAGAGTTCCTTTTTCAAAATCTACCGTTTTCAAAATCTGCCGGTAAAAAATGTGCCGTTTTCGTGTGAACGGGAGGCCTATCCGTCGAATTTTTCACCGTTTTCAAAATGTGCCGGCATCGTGTGAACGCAGTCTCAATGTATCATTGCAAATTTTTGATTCATCACTGCACAAATTAGTCATTGCTGCACCTTAAATTCCCTTCAGTAAACCTTTACAGACACTAGATGCAGAAACCAAAAACGCAAGAGAAACTTAACTTTGCTGTGTGCAAACAGAGATACAGTTTCTTCGCTATGATAGTTCTAATTTTGTCTTGAAAAGGGTGCCTTTCGCTTTCCCATCATCTACGGCTTACGCATCAACATGGAAATACCACGTTGACGAAATGCCACAATTTCGTTCTAAACAATACTACGATTGTGGAAGAGATCTGGCTTTCCTGTACTTTCACAACCTTGAGCATTAGAGTCTCTCATCTTTTTTATCCAGGGCTGAAGACGGAGCAACCCTACCCCCCCCCCCCCCAGCACACCATTTGTCGGAAAGTTCTGCTCTCTTGTAGGAATTTTTGTGATTTAAATTTCTACTTTTGGAGGATTTTGAGGAGTTGTAATGCATAAAAGCATGAATTTATTAGCGTTAAAAAAATATTCCAACAGGAAGAATTGACAAGGCATAATTTTTATTTATTCACCAATTGTGTTGACGATTGGATTTCGAAAAATGGCTAAATTTTAGTTACTGAGGTGTAAGTAAGATCGGCCATAATATGCACAAGTTTAGAGCCATGTTCCTACAGCTGTTGTTGCTGCTGGTGCTGTTGTTCTTGATGGTTGTATCGCCGGAAAATGTTGGTTCTTCGCCCCCTATATGCAGTCATGGCTAGTATCAGCCCTGTTTTTATCTGAACAATATCGAGGACAAATCCTAGCTATGATGTAAAATACAAAAGGCCGCAGCAGTTGTAAATTCGTTGCTTTCATGCCCAGAAAGTACCTTTTCTAGGCCTTTTGTCCAAATGTAAACGTGCCTGGTCCTGCTTGTCTGGTATTCATGCAGCAGGACTGCCTACCCCCAAGATTTGCTTCATTTCATGGTAGCAAGATCTGGATCAATTCTTTATCATTATCAATGGTATTTTTTCTCTCTGATAGTTTATCTTTTGATAATTGCATTTTCAGTTAATTTTTTTATTTCATCTTGTCCACAAGATGTGAACTGATAGTGTTGTCAAGTCAAAAACAATAAGAACATCAGTCCAGGTCCGTCCAGGTCAACAAAGATTTCTTTGTATCTTTTAATCAGTGTGACACGACATATTCGAAAATCCATTTCATTATCTAATCAATTCCTGAAATTCTAGTTATTTGCTGCCACTTGAGACAACTTGGTCCAATTTTTCTCCACATACTGCTAATTTTACGATCCTCCTGTAGAGGGAAATTCATCGTGCATAGGCACCGTGGCAGCCATTTGCCAGATTTGTGTCTGCCGTTTATCAGAATGAGCAACTTTCCTTGCTTGTCGCAATCATGACAGAATGGTGTGGTCTTCCACAGTTGAGCTCTCAATTCAGATCTTGCTTTCTGTCTTCATAATGTTACGTCACGTCAGAGAGAGGATAACAAAGATTCTTCAGAAGCTTTCTTTTGTGATAAATTTGGAAAACTTACAGTCTACGGAAATCCTACCATTCATTCAATAGAACGTCAACGGAGAAATAAGTATTTTCCACAATGTAATTCCTTCTTTGCAAATAGCTTTTGAAAGCCTTGAATCGATGCTGTCGACGCTTTTATGAGGAAGGGAATACCCTGGGGACATGGTAGAAATCAACTTTGAGTGAGTCAAGCGATGAAATGTTTACTAGATTGATACTTTACGCTCTGAAAAGTTGATATTTTGTCATCAGAGCGCCAGCGCCATTTTCAATCTTTTTCAATAGTGTGCATTCTAAATTAGCAATTCGTATTTGTAGGATGCTCTACGAGTACTTTTAGTCATTCTAAAGTTGTCGCTATGCAGGCGATTGACGATGATGGATTTTGGTAGCAATGTTGGATGAAATGTTCAATGAAATGTTGGATGAAAGGTTGGATGCGTTTGACTAAGGCTTAATGTTTATTCGACGTAACGATCAACCACATAGCCAACTGGCCTAATGGACGTACGAAAATCACCCGGCGAACGTAAGTGCCTTGAAGCTACCAAGCATTATTCATCCGAAAAATAAGCACTTTCATGTAATTTTCGGCTTATCTTTTGTTAATCTATCCTAACCGGTACCATATAACTATTGCTTACTTTCGGCTAATCTTATATTCTTGGACAATAAATCATAAATGTACGCTCTCTTTATACAAATTACTCATGAGCTTGTAAACATCATGCTGACGATGGCCTCTTGAAGATAATCAGGAATTAAACAAAATGAAATGCAAAAACAGGTGTATGATAAACCAGAGGTTTGTAAAGAAATGGCATTGCTCAAAAATCAGGTGTTCACCTTGCTTACCATTTGAATTTGCTTATTCTTTGGAATTTGTTTGTTTGGCACAGATTGAATGAGATAAGTTCGCGTGTACGATTTCGTATTGTTTCGTTTTCCATCATTCTTGATTTATGACAGCTTGCATCAAGCAATCAATCAATCAATCAATCAATTGATCAATCAATCGAGCTGCAAATCACTAAATCAATTACAATCAGACATCAAATCACAACATTAAAGGGAATAGACATAGATATATCTCATAATCGCTATAAATAGGCCAGAGAAACGCCCACAAATCCATTGTTTCTTTAGCTACACAATGAAATCGGATGCGTCGAAGCTGTCGAGTACAATAGATTATATTTTTGACCTGGCCCGGGCCAGCTTTTAACCATGTCGATTCCCTTTAAATCAGACATTACATTCAGCTAAAACTTCGAATTTTCAATATATTTTGTGCACCGATTTTCCTGTCACTCTGAGTTGCGAACAGTCAATAAACGCTAGAAAATCAAATTGATACTTTTCAAAGGAGGCTACTTAGACAAGAGATCGATATCAGATGGCCGAAAAAGATCAGAGATCAGCAACAAGATCAGAGCCATGGAGTAAAGCAATCAGAAGGAGACGACTTAGTTGGCTGGGCCATCTTACGCGACTGAAAAATGACACTCCCGCAAAATGGCTCTCAACAAAAGCCTAGACCAAAGAGAAGATTGGGAGCTGGCTATGGACAAATGACACCCTGGCTCAGAGTGGGAAGCCTGAAATTGACATCCTTTTCAAGGGCACATCCCAGTATGGAAAGATAGCTATAAGAGCGCCCCCTCCCCCAACCGGGGGCTCCACATTTTCGATATTTTCCCAATATATGTAGCAATCAATGCGATAGCTGTTTGCACTTTGAACTGAAGACTTTCAAAGGGAACATTCACCCGTCTCACGGAATACCAGTGACTTTATTGGTTGCTTGTTGATTTGTCATAAATCGCAAAGAATCTTGATAAGAAAAGCGCTGATGCCATCTTCAAAGTAATCAACGATCAGAGAAGCGAGTTCCCAATCTGATTTGGCTTCCTTCATATTCGTTTGTTTATCGCTGCATGCCACAAGACCATTGGCGCGTTTTACAGCACGAAAGGTAATCTTATACACTCATGTTATGAATTATTCATCTGAGGAACGCTTTTTAAGCAGACCAATATTTCCCTAGCTTCGTTTTGCCCCTGCTGTAATCATGACGATACGAAACTGGATATGAATGAGGAAGCCAAGACTCTCTTGTGATTTTGTAGACTTTCAACAGAAATCCTTTTGTTTTTCCAAAAACTTTCGAGCTCTTGGAGACATCCTAGTGTTCTCATTAAAATCTCTTACCCCGTTTGAGAGAGTGGGACGTTTCTTGGCGACCTTCTCAAAATTCCTGACAACCATAATCTGAAATAGATGGCTGAAAAATAATATATTTTACTATCGGAAATATGTCATCGCGATATCTTTCATGAAGATACCTAAAATTAGCTATTATTCTGAACTTTTCGTATGAATCGTATGAAAAGTTCAGATTTCTTCCGTTTCTTCATCCTCTCTCGTGCTACCAAGAGTACAAATGTTGTCCCTTCACCCATGAAATTAAGTGATTCGAAACTTCGCGCTGTAACTTTAGACAGCTATCAAGAAAACAGAAATTTTGGCAGGAAATTCAAAAGTCTTGTTCTGTTACATTTTACGAATACTGTGAGTGATTTGTTCCAATAACATGTTGGATTACATTATGATTCCAAACTGCTTACAAATTTGAAAGAAATGTTTTGCCTGAAAAATCACTACTCTTTCCTGCCCCTTCCACCCTCAAGGCAAGTATAAAATTTCCTTTTGTAAAAACTGGCAATTTGCATCGATTTTCTGAGTTAAAGCAATGAAAGCCACTAGCGTATACAAACAATCCCTATGGGTCCTGAGAAAACATCCCTCTACCTTGTGATCTCATTGGAGAATAAAAAACTTTTAAACTGGAGAATAAAAATACTATGCACTTAGAATTTGATTCTGAATTTCATGGTCCTTAGCTGATCTTCGTTTTTGTCGAATACTTCTGTAACTGACAGAGATCAATGGCCTGTTATTGACAACGCTGGACAGGAGACGTTTCGGATTTTGCGAATTCCATTAAAACTTATATTGTTTCCAAGTTTGATATAGAAAATAGCTCTAGTATTTGCAGTATAGGCAGTCCTTGGCAAGAAAGGGCATATACTGTATATCTAGGTATTTCATTTTATTTGCATAGGCCTTTATATTTTTCTTGATGATCATACCGATTCCAACAAATTCTCTCGTCAATAAAGCTGAAAAATTGTTGCCTACCGTTTCGAACCAACCGTCATGAACTCAAATATTTTGTTCAAACAACAGGTCAAAAGAAAAACTCCTGGAAAGTTTACGTTCAAGATTCAACATTACTAATCTTTGTTTGCTTTTTGCATCATGTTATTTAGCTCAATATATTGATAAAGACACTATTTGCTCACGACAAGGTACTGCTAAATTTTTGCTATAAGGAAAACCAGTGTGGATGTGCGTGTATACATATGTTTCAGAAAACAATGCAACCCGACTATGATTGAAAATATGAAAAAATGATAAGATGTGGGAGGATATAATGAATTCCGTCTGAAAGTACAATACTTTTTTTTCTTATGATCAGTGGTATGCATACATTGATGGAATCATCTACTATTTAATTACTAAATTCAACATGCTGCAAGATCAAAAGCAGCACCTTTTTTACAGTAAAGAATTACGAATAAGACTTTGTGAAAGCATTTCGTGTCCAGAAGTGCTTGAGGTAAGGAAAAGGACAAAGCTATTCCTACTCTCGAGTACCGAATAATCGTCGCCCCGGCTTATTAATTTTTGAAAAATTTTCCAACCCCCCCCCGCTCTTATTCCAGCCCCCCTTTTATTAATTCTTGGAAAAGTGAAATGATAGTAGACATGATTTCTGAATAAACGCAAGAAAAGTCTCAAAAAGCGAGGGGCAAATCACTTCTCAAAATAGCGTACGTGATTTTTGTGATTTTGAAATCATATGATTTTTTCTGTGATTTTTTTTGTGATTTTAGTGACTTCTTGTGATTTTTTCGTTTGATTTTTCAGTAATTTTTCAGTGATTTGTGATTTTTGGTGCTCTCTGTATGTGATTTTTTTGTGATTTTGTGATTTTTGTATGCGATTTCAAGTAAGGTGTACGAAAAAAAAATCCGTGGATTGCCCCTAAAAAGTGCATTCAACAGAATCAGTGTTAAAAGTAAATGTATCAGTAACATCACTGTTCACATTAGATATATAAAAGATACGTGTTCACTAAGAAAACGACTATTTTCTATTTCTCTAAGCAGTCCCCCCGCTTATTCCAACCCCCACCCCGATTATTGTTATATCGAACTATTTCCAATCCCCCCGATTATTCTCACCCCCCTCCCGTTTATTCGGTACTCGAGAGTATGAGATGCATTTACGAAGAATGACAAAATAGCTCTATCGAGATGGACTTTCGTCAACGTAAATGTCCTGTCACTTTTCTGAATCTAAACAGGCCATTACGAAAACATCAAAAAAGGGACAAACAACCCAACCAGCACGCCCAACCAGAAGGATATATTTGAAAGAAGATAAAGTGAGGTTTCAGGTGGTATGTGTCAAATTTATTCAAATATTGACTCTAACAGTAAATCATTCTTCAAAATTAAGCAAACAATCGAGGCCCCTAGCCTCCTGCTTCCAAACTGGCCTGTCTTTAAAACAAAATTAAAACAAACCTGGACATGCAGAGAGTACAGCAAAATAAAATTGACCTTCTTCTTCAAAACTAGCTTCATCAAAATATCCTTTTCAGCTCTTCTGTAACCAAAAAGTCATTCATCTTAGACCAGATTTCACCCTCTTGAGGACAAATTCCACTACTTCAAGCCGGGAACTCTCACAACAGATATATTCTGGATCTACAACTTAAACCCAGTACTTTTTCAAGTAGGTTAGAACCCCAGTCAAACTATAAATCAAATTGATGAATAATGTATTATCGAAGGCCATAATCATATGAACGCGTGTTCAGGCGTAAAAATCAAGAGTTTCGCAGGTCAGCAATCACTGTTTGCCTATCCATAATTGATGCTATGATAGCATCATCACGTCATCGCCGAAAATAGAGTTAATTTCCAAAGAACATCTGCGATTTGGCAAACATGAGTATCTCGCTGATTTTGAAGTGCTCTTTTTCATGCCGATTGCATTCTTATTTATTTACCAAGCTGACGATGGGTGGCTAGACTCTGCAATTTTGCTTGATGACTGCAGCTCTATGCCACTGCGCAGGAAAAATTCACCTATTGCTACGGAGGAGCGAGCTAAACTCACGCTAAACTCCTCCACAAAACGACATAAATTTTCCACCGTTCAAGAGCATACATACTGAACAACAACTACGGTGTCTAACTACCCATATGGTCTCACGACCTATCTTTATCTCCAATCGAGAAAATGTCGTCGATTTTTTTTTCTCATCATGCGTCAAGGGGCCTATAATTGTGTCTAGCTAAGCATGATTTCAGTAAAAAAGCGCCAAATCACAAATAAAGATGGAAGAATTGAAGAATTTCGACAAGCTACATCTATATAACTGATCCAGCCTTGCACCTGAGCCACTACACGTTTCGTCTCTCACTCTTCAGTTTGGTTCATGCGAAGAACAGTAAATGACACCACTGGGCTGTTTCATACCAAACAAAAAACCTTGCATGCATTGCAAAACTTCAAAATACAATCTGAGTTGCTCGTCGCCAAAACATGACTTGTTTAAAGACAAATGACGGATATATAGCGTCTAGTTTAAAAATAGAACAAAGGATGGTCGCCTGCCATCATTTGTCCAATTCTTTTGCTAATCTCTCCAGATCATCTAATCCAATGGAATACAATAGACTATATTTAGATTGCCCAGGCCCCTGATTCAAGTTGCCTTATATCTCCGCCATTTGTCTTTAACACCCTCCCCCCCCCCAAATAGCTTTGATTCAGATTCACTGAAAAGAACACAAGAAACGATGGTCTTCAAGTAAACTCTACGGTGTTTCCCTTCTAAAGCAAGTTAGAATTCGAGATTATTTAGTATCATTCGAAGCTTTATATGAATCCTTTCCTTGCAGCAAACTCTCTAATTATGAAAATAACTAAGAAATCTAGAAAGCGAATTGCTGAACGAGAGCACAACCTAGCATGCCTTCGAAGGAACAGTTTCACAAAGACTATCTCTTCACGCTAAGAGCTAGCCTACGATAAGTGGCTACTCTTAGGCTACCTTTGAGCTTCCTTTGTCCTGTGTTAGTCATTGGCTGCTCACCAAAAGTAAGTGCCCTTCTAGTCGCTTTGTCACTAGGCCTAACTAGCCTGCACGCAACCTCAACTCACGTAACACGGTGTGTGCTGACTGCGGGCATGGTAAAGCTGGACACACTTTACAGTAAGCCTATAAATAACCAGCAGCTCTCAAAACCTTCGAAGGTTTGAGCTTAAACTCTAAAAATCTTGAAGTTGCATACACATATAGCACAAGAAGCCTTTTCATTCAATTAAGACAAGGCATTCCAACAATAAAATGCATAGTAAGGAGTTAGTTTATCCGTACTAGAAGAGAATTGAATTTTGACAATGTTTAAACCAGCCGCTGTATAATCTAACATAATTGTAGAGAGGATTTTCAAGACTTTTAGTAATCGCCCAGATTTTCGTGAACACCTGGGAAGGCTGCGAGTTTTATTGAAAACTGCAGTGGTGACCTTGTAGAAATAGTGATTAAGGGATCTGTTATTTGAAAATAAGGTGCTTTGGTTTTAATGAGTTTACGATGGGAGTTTAAACTGCATGCAGGGTATGAGCTAACACAATCCCTTATTGTTTATTGGTGATTATGAGTTGCGTGTTGTTGTTGTAACTTGGGACATGCAAAATAGGCCAACAAATAGAAGCCCGGGGGGTACTTGACCTAAATTTGTACGGGGATGTGCCCACGAAAAAAAATGTTCAGAATTTTTGCCTTCAAATGATACCCTGTTCTAGAAAAAATCGGTAAAAAGTATACTCAAAAACACAAGAATTTGACTAAATAATAACCTGTCGTAACAAAATTTCCTCTTTTGACATGTTTTGACAACCTGCTCCAGAAAATTTGCCTTCTTTTGATACCCTGTTCTAGAAAAAATAGGCGAAAACGATACCCTGAAAAACGACACATCCCTGTCCGACAAATATCCTAAGTACCCCCTCCCCGGGAATAGAAGGCACAAATTTAGGATTTCATCTCTGCTAAATAATTGTAATCTTGACAAATTGAGTTCACAATCATGGCAGCCGACGACTCCACACAGCAATTACCAATAAAAAGGAATCGACATAAGGTTAAAATGATCTTGTGCCACGTCTACGGTAAAAACCATCGTATAAGAACCTAGAATTTTTCAAGTCAGCCTGGCTAAGTTCTTATATATTGGGTAGTTCATGGGGAATGAGGTTGTTCAGGTTCTCGTTAATCCTCATTTGGGTTGCTCATTAACAAATCAAGTTTTTTCGCATTTTGTCTGAAAGTACTCAAACATGTGCCATCAAACCTTATGCAAATCTTGATTCAAAATTTCCTTTTGTGCACAGAATTAATCAGAGACCATATATTAATTATAACCTTGCCAAGAGAGCAACACTCATTCATTTCATTTATTCATTTATCATGTTTTAACATTCTGGGCCACCAAAATAATCCCAACCTCGTCCCCAGCGCCTTTTGTCATATGGGGACGGAGACGAAATATGACAAAAGGCCCTGGAGACGAGGTTGAAATAATCCTAACCATTCGATAAGTTTAAAGATTAATGATAGTGGAATCCGTTACTAACCTTTTTTAGCCAAAATTAATGGGAAATAATTTTCAGAAAGCTTCAATTAAGAGAAAAATAATACATTATGAATTATAGAGCATTTTCAGATCTAAACTAAAGCCTCTGTCAAGGAATGAATCTTCGAATCGATTGGATCGGTCTAGTTTTAATTGATGACTTTTCAGCAAACAATCCACTCATCCGGAAATGATCATACCTGTCATGGCTTATCATTCCACGGGCTGTAGGAAACGCAGAATTTTGAAAAAGATTTATGAATGATACCTCAATTTTGTTCTGTCCTAATTCATCGCTTCGTTCGTGATACATCGACTTGTTTTCCTTCAGTTTGTGCTTCTCTTGTGAAGGCGCTATCTCAATCCCCACGCGTGGCGGCAGATTGACATGACCTCAAGTGCCCTGCCATTCATGAGTGGTAAAATGAAATGAGGAGTTTACGTTTGAGTGGCATAATTTCTCCAGGGCCCTCGAGATCACATCAATCTGATTCCACCCATGGGGATTAAAATGGCACCTTCACAGGAGAGGTACAAACAGAATGTATATTTTAAGAGTAAAACTCCCAAATCTAGCGGTGAAACTCTTAACTTCAATTATTCATGTGAACAGACTGAACTGTTTTGTTTTTGAGCAACGTGGTTAGGACGAAAACAACACATCTCGAAGCAAAATCTAACATTCGCCAGACCAACATTGTCGTTTGGAGTTGAAAAAATCATTCAGTATTGAAAATTGAATTAATGATGTTATTCTCAATGAGATTGAAAAGTACAATGTTTTTTTCCTATGCTGGCACAGTAAAACCTGCGTACGAAGAACCTACAATTTTACGAGTCAGCCTGAGTGGGTAATGAGGCTGTTCAGGTTCTTAAATTGGTTCTTACTGGTTGGGGAGAATAGATATGCTTTGTCCGAGGAAACTAATGTGTCCCCCCGTGCAGTAGGTTATAGCTCATGCGGAGTAGCGTTGTAGGGTTCAAGTTCAACAGGCGCATGAGTTTTAACCCACTACACGGGGGGACACATTAGTTTCCTCGGACAAAGCGTACCTTGTCTCCCCAACAATTACTGTATTTTGGTCAGGGCTTTTAGGAATTTCTTTTGTTCAGATTCAAACTTCAAGCCTATTATTCACTTTCAGTTCACAGCAATTGAGTTCATATGGTCTTACAACAAAAGTTTGTGAGAGGATCAAACATCTTATACAATCCAATAGGCCATAAAAATGAAAATGGCAACAACAGCAGTAAACCAAGAGACGGCACTTGCAAGGCATGCTGGATGAAACTGACCCTTTAATGAAAATGCTGGCAAGAGGTTGAATGGGAACAAGAAATTCATATTCAATTGTGGTCCATGATTTACTTGGCATTGAAATTCCTATTAAATACAATAGTCAGCTTCAGAAATAGATTATATATTTCAATGGTGAATGAATCATGGACCAGAATCGAAGGTGGAATAGGAATTCTCGTTCCAGTATATGAACCCCTTCCAAGTATTTTTTGCCTAATATCTGGGATTAAGACTGTGTCCACGCGATGCCGACACATTTTGAAAACGGTGAAAAATCATCAACATACCTACCGGCTGAGCCATAGCCTACGTGTAGACCATTATCCAAATGGAGCACACACAGCAAGGTTCATTTCTTTATTTTTTTGGATCCCTTCATTCTTTAGGATAATGGGTCTACTCGTGGGCTGGTTGAGTCAGAAAAGGATTACCATCCTGCTTCGCATTTGCAAGAATATGAACCAACTGAATTGGTACAGTTTCCTTCGATGCAAACGTTCTTCAGTTCTGCACAGTCGTCCTCTCGTCCACATCAGTGTGATTCTAACGAACATAGGGCTCAAATCTTTCAAATCCTTAAAATGGTGGGTTTAAAGTTGTATCACATTTATCTTTGAATTAGAGTGCTTGAAAGAAACATTGGGTAATTTGCTGTAAATCTGCCGTGGCAATTTTTTATATCTTGATTATTTTCAAAATGGCGGCATTTTGATTATTTTTGCAAAAATTCGTCCAAAATTTTGAAGAAATTAAATCATCGTAAATCTTAAATTACTGGAAGTAAATTGATACAATCTTCAAGGAAACCATAGTTGATGACGATCTACAATATGATTGTAACCAGAAATCCGTTGCTCTTCTGGTTAAGGATTTACAAATTTGATGATATCACAGCCTCGAAATGAATAAATGCCGCCATTTTGAAAGTAATCAAAATATCAAAAAATTGCCACGGCAAATTTGTTGCATATTACCGGAAGTTCCTTTCAAGCACTTTAATTCAAAGAAAAATGTAATAGAACTGTACACCCACCTTTTCAAAGATTTGAGCTCTATGCTATTCTGATGTTATTTGTGTACATTCTGTAGAATATTCGAATGTGCTAGAAGCTCTTTCGCTACTCAATCGAACATTTCGTAACAAAATGTCAAAAACATCGCTCGATCCTACGATGGCCCACAGGGGACATGCAGCATGCACTAAGTTTAGCACACACAAAATCAGATTGCTGCACACAAAATCAAAAATCGCCCACAAATTTACTTTCCATACACAAATTCAAGGTTGCTGCACACAAATTTGATTTGCTGCATACAAATTTTTTGCTGCAGCACACAAATTCAGACTTGCTCCATACAAAATTCCGTTGCTGCACACAAATTTGATTTGCTGCATACAAATTTTGTGCTGCAGCACACAAATTCAGACTTGCTCCATACAAAATTCTGTTCAGGGGCGGATCCAGACTACTGCGACTACTGCCAAAGCAGTAGTCAGATTGTCAGAGTCTTGTTTTTAAAAAGAGGAGATTAACCAATTTGCAGTTGGCCTAAATACCCACCCAATTCATCCCCATTACCAGCATCTTCCCACCCCCGGCTCAAACTTTCAAACTTTTCCAAATATTGGTCGTTTGTGCTGCTCTTGTTTGTGCCAAAATCGATCTTTGCTTTTCAAATCATTGTGCTGTCAAGCCAACGTTGGTCATACTTTGTGCAAGTTGTTGAATGCGAAGGAGCGCTTCTGTGGTGCAACTTTTAGGCGGGAGCAGTAGTGAGTTTCAAAAATTGCTTCTCATCCAATCAGGGCTCGAGATGACTACTGCTCAAAATCCGCGGGAGCAGTAGTGGGATTTTAAAAAATAGAAAGTTGACCAATCAGAAAAGATTATGTCAAGTTCATTTAGGCGGGAGCAGTAGTGAGATTTGAAAATTGTTTCCACACCATTGAGCTGAGGCGGGAATTTGTGACCTTTGGAACAGGAAATTTAGGCCAACACTCCAATGTCAAGGAAGCTAAAGAAACATCGTGAGACAGCCGTGCGTGGCGAGGATGAAACGACACAGTTGAGAGGTATTTCTTTGATAAGACCAATGTTTTACTCTCCGATTGATCATAATGAATTGTGAATAGCAATAGGCCTGCAGGGCAAGTATGAGTGTTGCTTCCCTCTATAAATTTTGATAAAGCTTTTAGGCCTATTTTTCTTGGCTTGACTGTTCGTGACATGCGTAGCTATGCATTTTTTTACAACGGATACTGGCAACTTTATTTGTCAAAAATAAATATCCTGACCCACCTCTTCCCTTTGATCATGCTTATGAGAGAAATAGATAATATCTTTAGGAAATAGGAATGTGGTGGAGGTGGGGTGTTCAAATACAAATTTCAATCAGAAATAATAGTAATTGTTTTCTTGAAGGAATATGAGCACAGAACACACATTTCCCCCCTTCCTTTGCACTAAATTGATTTCCATACAGTAAAGTCCCGCCTTTAAGAAGCTGCATTATAAGAATCTCAGGCCTGATTTCGCTGAATAAAATACCTCTCTACAGGGTGTCTCAAAAAAATTGTTCGACATTTGATTAAATATTGAAAAATAAGGACAAGATAAACAGGCTCATGGAAAGATAACCCTGTTCCTGAGATTATGAAATGATTTTAGAGACTAAAATCGTGCAAATCGGTTGAAAATTCACTGAGTTACGAGCTCTCGAAGATCAAAAATATGCGATAGCTGAAACCAGAGACCCCCTAGATTACTTGTATTACAAAAAGCTCGAAGACGGAGGAAAGAGAAGCTTATACAACGTCATACCTCTTGTCGATATCAGAGCAAACCAAATACGACTTCTAAAGTAAATTATTTCTTGCAATCATTCTCAAAATTTCCTTCACATTACGTAAGTCCAAAAACAGTGGTTCAAAACAAAATAGGCGAGAGACTGAATCTGTTTCCTCAAAGCATCCATATGCTTGACAGGTTATCGAATACCTGTTTGAATCCCACTTGGTTCGCCCTGAAACAATTGAGAAATAACAGAAACGACGGCCTATGGGGCTTTTACCAAAAATGCCATTTTGAGGCCTCTGGTTTCAGCTTTTGCACAAACTTGAACTTCAAAAGCTTGCAACCCCATGAATTTTTATCGGATTTGCAAGATTCTTGTGTCAAAAATTAATTTAAAATCTCAGGACAAGGGTGACTTGACCAAAGGTCCATTCAGCGTATCGTTATTTTTTAGTATTTAACCAAACGTCGAACAATTTTTTTGAGACACCCTGTACAAGAAACTATCCAAGCTGATTCATGCTCAGTTTTTGCACAACATGGCATGTTTCAAAAAGGTTTTTTTTAACGATTTTGACAGTTGTTTGGAGTATAAAAGTGTTTCTTATGCCATGATATACATACCCTGTTTTCAAGAAGTATATCTTGACATAAGAAACCAATCAGGCTGTCTTTGTGTAATGAGTTTCTTAAAGGCGGGACTTTACTGTGTTTGTTTCTTCAATTTTGATTGCACAAATACTGTTTACTTTCAGTTTACTGCAGCCAGTTCATGCAAAGATTTCTGGCATAAAATTAGACCCAAAAATAGTTTTTCTGATCCAATATACCCAAAGACTATGCCTGCCATCAGTATCTTAAATCTGTGCAAGTGCCCTAACTGGCCCTAACTGATTAGTTTTCTCATAATCTACTTAGATGATTGAGTTCTTGATAATTCAGCAATGTTACCTGATTTCTATTTTCTTTGTAAATTATGCTTTTCTCAATTATCAATTATTTACTTTCCAGAAATTTGAGACCCAAAAAGGTAATGCAGAATTCCATAGAATTCAAGGAATGACTGGACAAATGATTGACCCCCAAAAAGTAAGCTTTGCTCAAATTCAAAAAAGGAACCTGAGCAACCCTATCCAAGATTTACCCAAGTACCCCTCTAGCCATTCATTTTAGTTAATCCTTCAATATTTACTGAACCCTTGTACTAAATCAAAGTAAATAGATACAGCTGAAAGTTCCAGAAATAAGAATAAATTGCAGCAGTTTAGTAACATCTCTGTTGGCACTCATACTGTTGTTTTTGATGTCTCTTTCAGAAAAGACATTGAGTTTTTGTCAACAATTAGCATCTTTTTTAATTTTTCTGCTTAATTTCTTCATCAATCATTTCTCAAAAAGTTGAAGCGTATGTTGTAGGGAAGGGGAAGTGGAAAGGAGACAAGGGAAGGGGGCAGTAGGAAAGGTCCACATCCATTTTCAAAAGGGTACACCCGAGTATTTTGGATGACCTCACCTTAGCAGTAGTCAGAATATTTCCTGGATCCGCCCCTGCTGTTGCAGCACAAAAATTGCGGCCTGCTGCATACAAGTTGTTAGCAGACAAATTTAGATTTGCTGCATCTGTTCCAGTTCACAAATTGAGGCTAACAACAATTTTGATCAAGTCTTTTAGGTCTGCAAGTTTGACCAAAATTGATCTGAAAAGTGATTTTGATCTTGATTTGATTTTGAAGACGACTGATTTCTTGATTACAATGTGTACGGCAATCAAACCAATGGTTTGCACTTAGAGAATTGTACGGAAGCCCACAGGGGCCAACCAAACTTTATTTCAGGGGTATCAAACTTTATTTCCAGGGTACCAAACTTTATTTACAGGGCACCAAACATTATTTACAGGGTACCAAACTTTATTTAACAGCAACCAAACTTTATTTAACAGCAACCAAACTTTATTTTCAGGGTACCAAACTTTATTTAACTTTATTTATCATTCCTGTTTCAAAGCAGTTATTGTTTCAACTCCACCTGAACCTTTGTTGCTATTTATCCCCTATCCCCTATCCCTATCCCCAACAGTTGCCGAGCACCCATTTCATCTAGTGCATAAATAACAGACACGATAAATGATCTCAACACCCTACTCAACACCATTACACGTTTTTTTAATAAGAAACTAGGATCAGGCCATAGTACTAAAAGTTTCTTAATTTAACATGAAATTTTGTCCATTTTAGTACTAAAAGTTTCTTAATTGGTTTCTTATTTTTTGAATGCATGAATTGTCAATGTGGTCGCTAACACTGCTACAGATATGTTTCTTGATATTTAAAACATCATATAGGAATAAACAGTGTTCTGTTATGTTGAAAACACGAATGGTTAGATAATATTGCCCAATGATAAAGGTTCAACGATCTATTTGCTATAAAATTCACGCTTGTAACTTTGAAAAGTTTCTTAGCACTTCCCAGACATAGTACCAGAGTTTCTTAAAATTTTGGCCATCTTAGTACTAGTTTCTTGTAAACCAGTTTCTTATAAAAAAAACGTGTAGTCACATACCTCAGTATTGGTCTTTCCCTGAGACAATTGGAGGCAATTTAATACCAGGCAAGAAAGGTATTTTATGCAAATTATGCCTACTAGTTTTTATGTTTATCAGAAATCAAACAAACGACGGGCCTAAGGGAATGTCAGCAAATAATCAAACTGGTAAATTTGATAAAATGAAGTACACATATTTTTCCATAAGAATCTAAGAATTGAGGCCAGAACTGAAAGTTTTTCTCAAAATTAGTAGATTTGAGTGCCCAGAGGTTCCATCAAATGCTGGGTCTGTCCTTGTGCACTATTCCAAACAATGTTATCTGACACCATTCGAATAGACATCACTCAAGTACATTCCGAGTAAGAAATAAAGTAAAAATATGTCAAGGATTTCGTTTGTTAAAAAAAGTTTCTTTAGTTATATTGTCCCAGTAGCCTAAAGTGATCTCTTTGTCTTCATACAATTGGCAGTACATTGTATACAACAACAGTCATTGGTAAGTGAAAGCAAGCATAGCAACAACAGCAACGCTCTTTGCATGCTGCAACACCCACTTTGTATGCAGCAGGCCAAAATTTGTGTGCTGCAACAGAATTTTGTATGCAGCAAGTCTGAATTTGTGTGCTGCAGCACCAACTTTGTATGCAGCAAATCAAATTTGTGTGCAGCAACCTTGAATTTGTGCATGGAAAGTAAATTTGTGGGCGATTTTTGATTTTGTGTGCAGCAATCTGATTTTGTGTGTGCTAAACTTAGTGCATGCTGCATGTCCCCTGTGGGCCATCGTACGATCCAGACTCTTTTTCAGAATAGCTAAAAAGGTTTATTATTACTGGAGTTACATGAGCAGCAACAAAAAAACTAAACAAAATCTAGCTGAGCTTATTACCCATCGATTTTGGCTGCTGCTAGATGCTGCTAGTTCTTCTCCATATTTATCAAAACACTGTTTATCAAAACAATGTTTCTCGTTTCTTGCTTCGTTTCCGATCTGCTCGAGCAACTTCGAAGGAAACTGACGAATACCTTTTCGCTTTCCCGCCAAAGCTGTTTGATGCAAGATCACCCCTTCGTTACCAGGCATATGAGTCATGGGACATCCTTGCGGCTACTTTTTAGGGACTTCTTTCTTTTCTCAAAGATTTGTAGTTTCAACCATGAATTTAAAGCTAAAAGTCTTGTGGAGGGAACTTCATCATTCGCAGAAGCTTCGTGGCAGCCATTTACCAGAACAAACCGCTCTCCCCAGTCTCCTTTTTTAATTGTCGAAATGGTCTATTGTCACCATTTGCTTTTGTTCCTAACACTAAAATCTGATTATATACAGCGGCGTCATAGCGAACATGTTTCAAAATCCAAGGTGAATCCAAAAAATGATTTATTCAAAGCGTCTATTGTAATTGAATCAAGGGTTACTCGGGCCAAATTCTTAAAGAAGAAAGTAACAGTAAAGAGTTTAATCTTGTTAGTAGGCCAGGATAAAGTGAATTATTATGAATAAGATATTTGAACAAACGATATTATCATAACATTGGCCATTTGGAAGCTTCCAAGTATTTATTTGCGTGCGATCCTTTTTTAGTTAAATCCTTGGCCTATTTTATTGAATGTTATACAGTTGAATATTAGAACAGCAGGACAAGTAAGTTGCTGCGCAAACACAAAGTTCTCTTTCTAATGTAAATAGGGTTCGTTCTGAAGGATCAGCTAACTGTAAAAGCCTGTGTGGGAAAATCTAGCCAAAACTTCCATTCGTCAAAGACAAAAACGAGGCTGAATAATAAGAGCTGCTGAATTACAGAGGTAACAGCGAAACAAAGGCTTTGATAACTTGAGAGTCTATGGTTAACGGAAATGAAACCCGGACTAATTCTTAGCAACTGCCTTGTTACAAACAGAGGTTACTTCAAAAGAGTATGACGGTGTCGATGAAAAGTGAAGCATCTCTTTTGATAGATATTGGGCCTAAACAGAACGAACATTTATAGTGGTCTAGTTTCCTAGCAGCTGCACTGTTTCTTGTCCAGATCATTTAAGACGTAAGTCTGTGTCACTCGAAAAGCTAGTAAAGGCATACTGAGGGTAGACCTAGGTCTACGTGAAGGTCTTCATTGTTGAAAGATGATCTTAGTTAACAGGAAGTCGCGCTGTAGATTGCGGACTTTTCCAACTTGATCTCGGATGAGGCGGCCGAAAATGACAATAGCGAAATTAAACTAAAATGAAATCATATGAAATGAACTAGATTCATGGTCACAAAATTTTGCGAAACTCCATACATATGGTGCACCAAGAGACTTGAAGTTATCGTATGGCCCATCAATGCTGTTCCTTTTGCAAGGAAATACTTGTCTAAAATCCCTTGGAAACGCCACTCTTTAAAATAGTATGGAAATATTTTAACCAGTGGAACAGGTATTAGTGCAGGAGGGCACGACACTTCAAAGGTACTTGTTTATCACGCTGAAGAGCCAAGTCCAGAAAGGACACGGCATTGTAATTGCGAAATCTTGTCCCCAGATTCCTTAGTCTCTGCCGTATTGGAGCAAGGGTGTCAGGACACGGATGTTTTGATTGATTGTTTATTTACCTTGTTTTGATCCCTGTTTCTTGTTTTGTCGTAGAGCTCCCTTGTATTTCTATGTCTTAGGGCGCCTTCGCACAAGAAAGGTTTTTAAAACCGCAAAGGCGCACTATAACACAGAAGTTTAGGGGAGCTCTATTCGAACAACTTGAGACCGGTTGGGCCTAACCACGCTCAGTTGAAGACGAAACAGAACAGAAAATAAGACAACAAAACAAGACAGAGGGATCAAAACAAGGTAAATACATAGATAATCAATCAAAACATCCGTGTCTTAACACCCTTGGTTGGAGACTATAATTGTTAGAGAGGGCGATTGAAAAACCTTGAGATATTTCCTCCTAGACTTCCATATACATTTTAGGCTCACAAGTATTAGAACGTCCAGGGCCCAAAATATAGCAGCAAAGCTGTCAGTTCACTTTTGAACCTCGCAACGAAATGAGGCACTTCCTTTCAATCCAGAGCAACGGGACTTGATTCACACACCATAGTAACCATAGCAACCTTTCGCTATCATATCGAGGCATATTTGACAGAGCATCTGCGATAAACAGTTGAAGGGTTTCCAAAACAGCTGATCCTAAGTCAAGTCATAAGTCACAGCGAAAACAACAGTTAGGGTTGTGTTAGAGTCCAAATAAACAGTTTCACAGTAAACTCAAGCAAATTAGGAGAGGCTGTTAAAATTCAGCATGGCTGTGAAGATCTGTATGCATCGTCCATTAAATTTCAAGTGATTCTGTGTGCGTCGCACACAGCAAAACAGAGCTTTCTTCCACAATTGTATTGTGTTTACTATTGCTTACAACTAGCCTGAAGGCGTGGTAACTTCTCGGAAAGAATGAAAACATGTAACCTAGTATTCTTTGCTACGCACATCAGACATTCTCCCCAAAGAAATTGTCCAAAACACGGATAGCCAATTTCTATTGCTTCCAGTGAGAAGATTTTTCGCTTTTCAAACGTTAGGCAAAATAAGCGACTGTTCTGCGTGAGGTCAAAATATCACATGATCTTAGCACAGGTGTTAGAAAGGTCTGAATCAAAAATAAGATTTACGTACGATACATCGTATCCTGGGTACCAGAGCCTCAAAAAAAAAATAATTAAAGAAAAAAGAAAAATTTTTCTTTCCTCTTTTATCTATTTTTTTTGAGGCTCTAGTACCCAGGGTAGATACATCAGACCTTCCTGTGGCAATCTTGCTTCCACGCGCGTGGAAGTTTCACATAACCGAGAGCCGTTACGTCAACAAACTACCAGGTGAGTTAGAATAAACGATCCCGTCTGATAGTCCTGATCGGTCGCAGCTCCCTTCGTATAAACAAGTAGCTTGTGGGCAGGCTTCAAAATGATAAGAAACAGGCTCAATTTTACCTGCTACTACTCAAATGCATCATTGTGGGACTTTAGAATGTCAATTTCAACGAAAAATGACAAAGGAAGCTATATACCTCAAGTCGGGTAGCCCATTCTTACAGACCCTTTCCTTCCTTTTCCTCCTCCGAAGCTCCCATATAAGGCGTGTTGACAGGCCAACAGAGGCGAATGATTGGCACAGAATGTAAAATGCTTCAATATTTTCAAATCTTGTCATGCATTTGATTCATCTAATATTATGCTTCAAGACTTTCTTCAAGTCAAAATGCCGAAGCTCTGGTTTGGAGTTGGATGCAAATTTAAGCTTCAAAGAGTAATATTTCTGCTCTCAAAGCACCAGTACCAACAAATGAGGCATCTAAGTTTAAGTCAACTATCAAGGAACAAGGGCAGATTTTGTGATACAACAGCATCAGTAGCTTTGGTTCACACCTCAATTCAAAGCGATTTGCGAATGCAGACAAAAGAAATTATCTCAAGCGGAAATTCAAAACAAACGAAGCCGTAAAGTTGCCCTGGAACCAGTACGGCAAACTCTCGTTTGGATCGGGCGAAAGGAGGTTTTTAAGAGAAGGTATGTGCTTATAACGAAAGAAGAAGGGTAAACCTAAAGGTCTGTCTCGCGGATTTTGTTTATTTGATTCAGAAATCGAGCAGAGGGCATTGCAATTTTTGCATATTTATTGCGCAGATGTACGCAGTCACTCCTCAGCTCCTGGATCAAATAAAAAAAAATTCCGCGGGACAGAACTTTAGATTTACCAATCTTCTTTCGTTATAATCACATACCTTCTACTACATTACATACATACATTTTTTTATTTCATAACGCAGGTTTAATGCTTGGCAACCTCTTGTTGGTTGATGTGGACCTGCAACTTAAAAGTCTAAGACAAAAAAGAAATTTAATGCAAAACTCTATTTAATTTAACCCTATAGTGGTTGGGCTATTTGATAGTACTATTTTGGTTGGGGGAGGGGGGGGAAAGCCCCCCTACCTTACTCTTGACTGGTAATAGGTAGAGCAACCAAACTTGGTGTGCTAAAAGCCTTAGGCATGTTCTTTCTTTAAATATAAAAATTAACCTAAAAATAGCCATCATTCTTGCTCACGTCAGCATTTTCCTTTGTGTGATCAAGAAAAGCGGCAAAATTGGCCAAAATCAAGAAAATCGCGATGAAGTTAATTTTGGAGCACATTTTCCATCCAAACATGATACTTGCGATAGAATGCATCAAATAACACTACATTTCAAGAGAAATTTGCAAAATATTCCACTTCTGCTCCTTTTTTCGCGATAATTGAGATTTGAGAATTTGCGATTTTTCCTGGGTCAGTCCCAGATAATTGTCTCCCACCCCCTCATTTTTCAAAATATTTCAATGAAACTTTTTGAGAAGTTGTACAATAAATAGTTGCAAAAAGTCAAGAAGTTTCATGGCTATGAAATTCTTCCTGACAGAGTTATTTAAAAGAATCTGCTAGGGGGGGGGATCCCCCCAACCAAAATAGGGTTAAAGTCAGTGGCTATGTCAAAACCTAACAGCATTTCTTTATTCAAAAATATCTTGAATTTACCAACTTACTAGAAATACACAAAATTATCGAGATCTTTATTCACATTTACAGTAGTTCCCTTACTAAACGAAATTTGTTCAATTATTTTACAATTCTTTGTCATCGATTTTTTAAAGTTTAACAAATTGTTTGGACTCTTCAAATCTGAGTTTAACATGTTCCATAATATCGATCCTCTGTATTTTAACGTGTTTCGTTCAGTTTCTGATTTCAACCTTTCTGTCTCTACTTTCTCCCCTCTCCGTGTATTACATTATATGGTATACATCCCTTCTAGTCTATGCCCTTCTGCTCTCTTAACGATCTTATACATCTGAACAGCAATCTTCCTCTTATATATGTATTCGATGTTCACGGGGGGGGGGTATCTCAGCTAAATTTTGGGCAGGGGTGTGCCGCCCACAGTTTCAAAATGGCACCGTTGGCTAGACCAATTTTTCTGAAAATGATACCCTTGGTTAGACTAATTTCTACATCAAAAGTGCCATGAGTTGGCATTTTCTAGGCAAAACTTGCCAAATTTTTGCATTCTAAGGACCAAAATTTGAAAAAAATTTAGGTTTCTTTGCAGGAATTACCGAAGTTTGACAGTTCTTTGACCAAAATTGCCAAAAGTTTACCCTTGCCTAGACTAAATGGGCGAAAATTGGCAAAAAGTATACCCTTGGCCAGACTAGAAGGTTTGAAAAAGCATACCCTTGCGGGCGGCACATCCCCAGGTACCTTTACTATGGAAGAGCCCCCCCCCCCCGTGTCGATGTTATTCCAGTTAACTCTTTGGAGTACCTCTACATCTTTCACCTTTTCATTTGTTTTCCTCACAGTTCTAGCTGCTTTTATGTGTTGACATTCGATCTTCTGAAGTAGGTTCTTTGAACATGTCCCCCACACCAGCAGACCATACGTTATCTTTGGAACAATCATAATGAAGTAGATCTTTTCAAGCGTTTCACTTGGCAAGAATTTTATCTTTCGTAACAAAACCTCCCTTCGCCCGCACCAAACGAGAGTTTGCCGTACTAGTTTCAGGACAACTTTGCGGCTTAGTTTGTTTTGAACTTCTGCTTGATAGAATTTCTTTTGTCTGGATTCGCTAATCACTTTGAATTGAAGTGTCAACCAAAGCGACTGATGCTATTGTATTACAAAATCTGCCCTTGTCCTATCAAGGAACATTTTGAGAGTGATTAGTCGTTGATTCAAGTTAAATTCACATCTCTAGACCCAACCAAATATGTACACTGTCTCCTTGATATCTGGTAAAACTCCATCATTTTTTACTTCAAACTTCAGCCATTTCTAACTCATCCAATTCGCTGTAAACATCGTAGACTTGCCCCAAGTTCATTTTGTCATCTGTAACATAGACTTGGGGCAAGTCTATAAACATCGTAGTGAATATTGAGATTATCAAATCTAATTCCTAATTCCTAGACATGAAGCCAATCTGAATTGTCTGAAATCGCTGATAACAAGACAGCATCATCTATAACGGAAGCCGACACAGAAGCGACCCATTTCTGGGGCAAGCATTTAGAACATACTTAAATCAACCATTTCTATTCGTTTAATCAAGTTTTATTACTCACCAACATTGAAGAAACTCGTTTTTCTTTGTTTACACGAGAAACACCTCGCGAAGATTAAGCTTCATGAAAAAAAGTTAGGCCAAAACCACAGTTCGCCTAAATGTCAGTTTGACCTTCGAGGAATGTTATGAATCAAAGAGGACTGTAAGCTTTAATCGTTAGCTGTTGGTGCAGGTGTTCAAGAGTGGAAAAGTCTACAGTTTCGATGAATATGCTTATTTTTCGGGAATTTTAACTGGAAATTGCTGCATTTTTCATGATAATAGAACCCAGAAATCGTGAAAATCCGGCAATTGTCGAAGATATTTCGTAATGATACCTTACAACAATGACATGGAGGTGATACGGTGCAGTGGTGTCATCATCTGACTTTGCAGCACTAACGTCAACTTTTGCCGCTTTAACCGCTAGAATTCGCAGCCCGTTCCACTGTGATGTCCAAAAATCTATCTTCAAAATAATGCCTTCATTTTGACAAAAAAGGTCAAAATTCTCTGTAATATCGCCATTCAAAAGCAGCAAAATCGCCGTTTTCACAAAAAGTTTGGAAGTGGGGTCAATTAATGACGTCAATGAATGACGTTTATGCTGCGTGGAAACAGTTTGCTTCGCAGCTTCACAGTCATACCACATTTTCCGAACGAAGCCAAATCATCGAAAAAAGTCATTTCCCCAGCACTTCAATTCATTATGAATTTAAAGTCAGTCTTAAATTAGAGACCACGTGAGATTTACAACAATGCAAAATTATTCATCACAAAACCTTCAAAATAACCTTGAATAGCGGAATCATCGCACCCATAAACGCAACAAAATCAAAATTATCTGTAGAAAGACTTTTAACTGCTGTAAGAGAACAGCAACCAAAATCAACTTGTAACAAGAGAGAAAACTGTTGAATCCTGCAAGACAACACGAATCAATCTCAAACCCAGGAAAGAAATTACCTTGAAACTGCAGTAAAGAACCGCATCGAATAACTAAAACGCGTTTCGTCGCACCCTCATCGGTTCGGTTCGTGCGAAGAACGAATTGACGATACAAAGAGGCCGCTTTAACAACGAACGAATAAAAGAAAATCCAAAACTATATGGCAATAACGCGCAAGCCAACGATTGGCTGAACATGATTGGTTGAACTCAAACGACTGCCGCTTCAGTTATTAGGCCTATTGTTCTCAGGGATTTTTGTGACATCTACTTTTAAACAGACAGCAAAGTTGGCAAAAAATACGAAAATAGTTTACAATACAAGCAATGACGCAGTGAATGACGTTAGTGCTGCGCGGGTACAGTTTTACTTTGCAGCTTCAAAGCTACCCCAAAGTTTTCCTCTAAACTCAAATAAACGATAACGCATCCCAAATTTTCTCATGGTTTTAATCATTGCTGTCAACTTTTGGTAGTAGGAGTACCTGAATGAAACGTCAATACATAATTGCTTATTAACCGAAGTATTGATGGTCTGATTCACTTGTTATGCAAACACGATACCAGCACTTATAGTAACTTTATTCACTGATATCACAAACAACGAGGGAGTACTACTCGAAAGGCAAGCACATTCGCAATAGAGAATTCATTGACCTGCTTTAAGTTAACAGTTCAGACATTAGAGATGGTAAATTGAGGTTATTTTGATCAGGTTTTTTGATGGAATCGAGATGTCAACCGCTGTGTGGAGATAAGGACGTAGTCACAAGTTAGACTTATGACCTGGAATCTCTGGTCTCCTTGTGCTCCTTTGACTTGATGGCGCCTCCGTCAACAGAGACTCATGACATTACTCTGAAAAATTTGACCTTATTTAGGCCCAAACTCTGAGCTTCCTAGAGTATCAATCAGATTGCGAGATTTGTGAATTACTATGGCTACCACCCGGGTAATGTCTGTGTAGTACAGTGGAGGCCGTTGGTTACGGCAGACGTGATCGAATTTTCGATTCGATTGAACTGATAACATTCTCGCAGGATTCGATATTCGAAGCCGTGATTCTCCATTAATGAAGGCAAAAGATAGGGTCAGCTTTTCACAACCTGGTTCCAAGGGCCAGCTTCCTACGTCAGTGCGGACATCGATGACCTAAGGAAAAGGAAGACAATGGCGACCCTGGGAACGAGGTTGAGCTATTCACCGTTTCATTATAAGTCCCTGTTGAGCAAGGTTTACCGTAGGGGTACAAGGGACTCACTGTCATAAGTCTAGTCACAAATAGTCTTCTGTTTATAAAGGTGCTAGCGAAAAATGCCATGCGACATCAATTAAAGGGTTACTGCTTTGTTTGATGAAATCTCGTGAATTGAAATGAGGCTTGCAACTGGATGTCTCAATAAGTACTCCAGTTTGAAAAATCGCAAAACCTCGACTATCGAACCTATCATAAATTCTATTTTTGATCTGTTTTCTCAAGGATCGAAATACATTTACAGATGACAAAATGGTTGTTTTTTCAGATAAACAACAGGTTGAAAAACCTTTAGCAACATCGTAGAACTTGCCTTGCAGCCATATTGATTTGAGAATTTTCATTATCTTTCTTCAAGTTTCTAATGATAGTCTACGCTTCTTTTTGACATTTACTTTCTTTTCAGCGAATTCGCAAAAGCTTTTACATAATAAAAACCGTTATAATTGTGAAAGTTAACTCGAAACTTAGCAGTTTTTCCTGGCTGTACACCTTTGTTACTGCAAAAGATTCTTCCTTTAAATCAAAATTTGCTCTACTGTAAAGTGAATCAACCCTTATAGGACACATGAATTAAAAGCAGATTCAATCAGACGCCACGGGGGTAGCATAACATGATGAGGGTACGGGTATGTGCCGCCCATATGGGTGGGTTTTGGGTCCAAAATTCTCTAAACAGGGGTCCCTTTTTCGACAGATTTTCCTCAAATATGGGTGGGCTTTCCAGAAATTACCAAAAAATTGTCAACAATGGGTAGTTTTTCGCCAAAATTCACCATAAAAGTGGGTATGACGGCAACTGTCGGTAATAAGAAGAGGGAAGTTTTCTGAAAACCGGGCGGCAGACCCCTGCCCATCCGCAAGTCATGCACCCCCCCTGGGATCAGACGCCATGTGATTAGATGTCGCTCTCAAAGTAGCCCAAGACCAACTTAACCGTGTAGATTGACTTTAAGTTTAGAAACGTTAGCATTAGTTGTTAGCCTGGATTTTTGCGAGGGCGAAGCAACAACAAATCTGTCCATATGACTATATTTAACATAATCCAAAGACATGCTGTATCCATATGCTGCAGACCCACAGAACACAACTAGCTTTGAAGCGATTAAAACGTCATAAAAAGGCAATGGCATCTTTCTGAGTGACCCCTGAGTGATTCCACTATGGATCAGTTAGACACTATGCACAGTTGTGCTAGAGTTATGACTTTTCGCCCCATGTTTCCCTGCGTTCTTTGATTTGATGATATCACTTGGCAAGAGGAATTCATAATATTTCTCTTAAAAAGTAGGCTCAATTTTTCAAAATGGCCTAAACTAGCGGAAGTTTTCGTACACACTACAAAATCACTTGAAAGTCTGGTCTAAAGACATTGAACTTTGAATAAGAAACTTTTAGTACAAGGAACGATGTTTTCGCGACCTACAAATCATAAAATGCATACCTTTTAGGCTGTAATCTTCCTCTGTAGAAACAAAATAGATCTATCGTGGCTGCAAGCCCTCTAGGCCTAATTAACGGCTTTTGTCTGCAGCAACAACAACTGTCTAAATAGCAGCGTCTCCTGCTTGGTTGAAAACTAACTTCTAGGCATTTGATTGATGAATATGGAATCACTCAACCCAGGCCTAAATTGGGTCCATTTTTTAAGAGTAATACCATGAGTTTCTTTTGACCAAATGATATCAGAAATCAAAGAACACCAGGAAACACGGGACAAAAAGCCATTAGTCTACAGTTGTACTTGACTGCGGCAGCTGTACGCTTCTGCCCAAGAACAATTCATCAGTTCTTTCAAAGCCTCCTACGCAGAACGGTATAAATGTTCCCCAGCAGAAACATATAAACTGAAGCATAACTGCAGTATCTTACCACCAATGATTCAGAAAATGACATCTGGTACACTGCCGGCGCATAATGGTCGCATAACTTTACTTTATAGCAACAGGATACTTTGTTTTTCTCAGTTTCTATGCTGCTACACTAGGGTTCCTCTTCTAGGGTATTCTTCGTCCATGCATTTTTGTTTCCTTGTGTTTTCAAAACGACGTTGTGCAGGCAAACACACAATTCATCTTCGTTAAGACGTTACAAAATGCAGCTCAGCGTCGGTATGAAAATACAGGGAAACAAACCAAAGATAAAATTGGAAACACGAGAGAATCCTTCAATCAAAGTAACACGTTTCTTTCAGCTTGACAACTGCAGTGTTGATAGATTGTTTCCGCTTTGGCAACTTTGGTTTTCAAACAGTCTGAAATTTCAACGTGCCCGCAAAGGACTCTGGGTGACAAAGGCTCCTTAAATGTCAAAATCTTCAGTTTCTTCCAGGAAGAAATCGTGCAGTGGCTCAACGCAATCTTATGCATTTTGAGCATTTAATTATTAAATGCATGGTTGTAATGTATTTCTGAATCAGCGATTGCTCATGAATGAATGTGCAAACGACAAACGAATGAATTTTTAAATGGAATTTTAATTGCTGCATCAGCTGACTACCTGTACCTGTTAGCAAGAGCAACTACAATGTAGTAACGCGATTCGCTGCAGTCCAGAACCTTTGCAATGTCTGAACTTTGATTTCCATCTGCTTTCACTAGTGGAAAAACTCTGAAACATTTTCCCAGCCAAAATTCAAAGCTAGGACCAAAACTATCGGAAAGGGAGTTTACGAAGATCCGAACCTTAGGAGAACAATATTCTTAGTCACATACTTCAATTATTCTCATACCACATTTATACGGTGCTGATCCGCGAAAGAGCATTTACACTGCTCCCGAAAAGATTATTCGACAGATTTACGGAACAAAACTGTTACGGATAAGCAGGAACTGTGTAAACAGGAGGCCGATCCGTTACACTTTTGTAACTTATCTAGAATTGAACTAGCACAGTGTAAATAGGTTCTGAGATCCCGTTTACTTTTTACCCGCCCCTACAGGCAAAACTTTGGATAACGTGTAACATTAGCGTAACTACTTAGCCTCCTGTTCACACTGTTCCATAACCAGTTTGCAACAAATATTTCTGCCTACAGAGTTTGCTATAGGGCAATGAAAACACTCTTGAAAAGTAGCATCTATCTAGCGGACCGGTACAATGTAAGCGTGGTCAAAGTTCACCGTCTGATTCCCAAAGAGGAGCAAAAGATGGTAACAAAGTTTCTTTAGTAAAAACAAAGACAACAAAGAACTCTTAAAAAGTACTGCTGACAAAGGACATTTGTTTACCTCAAGATTTCATTCCTGTGGGATTATTTTGTTAGTTTTTTTTTTGTGAAGAAAACAAGTAAATGCACTGTAAAATAAATGTTTCTCCATCTTCGAAGATACTCATTTGTGGGGAGTTATTTTAATGTGAATTTCGAAGTAACTTCAAAAACCGAAAAAATTGACTACGAATGCAACCTCTGAATTCCCGAAATGGAACATGCTGCCTTTGTTGTCGCTTGACATTATAAAGAAGAATAAATTGATAAAAAGACGAGGAAAAGGTTTCATACCATATCTTCATACCAGAGAAGCCAACGTTTTGTAACAAAAAAAGGCAATTGGTATACGTTCAAACCAGAAGACAGTCCTTGAGAGAAACATCAATCTTGCGATACGTAAATGTTGACAAATTTGCTCTGAATCCAAAAACAATCTTTTGATATCTGTAACTTCTTGAAACAAAGCCAATCTTTCTTCTGAATCCAAAATTAAGGATTTAATGATATCCAAAACAAATTAAACAATGAAGATTATCTCCTTGAATCAAAAACTTCTTCAACGACACGAAAATTCGGCGAAATGCTCCGATATGCTAGAATGTGCCACCATGAAGCGAAAATTTCATCGATTGTCCAGTCGTAAACACAAACTCATTAATCTCGCATAAATTTCAATTCTTTCATACGAAATTTGATTAATATTTTAAAGAGTTATTCCGTGCGGTTTGCGAAGTATTAACGGCCACCAGAAGACTAAATTGACGATTATTTCTGGGTTCTCGAAAAATCCCAAACCGCAGCTTTTGACAAAATCCGTTGGCAACTTCAAAATAACTTTAGTTTCCGTTTGAATGGTAAATCATAACCAAGCCTAGCTTTAGTCTAAGACACCATAATATAATTAAAAGGCGAACGTTAGGGTTCCTTATCCTTTCTTTGTGAATTTATTGAAGATAGTTCGAAATCTTGCGTTTCTATTATCATATATTTTCATCTCGCCACAAAGAAGTTTTTTAACAAAACCTTGCTTTGTGAATCTGTATGAAAATAAGAGGAAAGGAATAACAAAGTAAAGTAAGAAATAAAAAAGTGACGTAGGGGGTCTTGAAAAGTGCACTATTTTGGCTTGTGTAAAGCTGTCATAAAAACAAGGAACATGGAATACCGGAATGGAATGAAGCACTGGAAAAAATAAAGAGCTAGCAGACGTGAAGAAATCCTGTAGAAGGAAGGACGAAATATTGGCAATTCATGAATTCATCATTGTTGAATACCACATTCGCTGTGCGTGTGGCAAGAAAAGATCAGGCGTTTTCAGAATCAAAACTTTGACCCAGCCAATCCCATACATCCGCCTAACGTCCCCTATACGTCCTCCGCAGTTCCCATATAACGCCTGTTCACAGGCTAAACGTCCCCCTTTCCAGTGCTCTATTCCAATATCTAATTCCAGCATTTCACTTTGTCTCCACCTTCCACATTCCTTGTTTTACAGAAAAAGCTTGCAAACCAATGGAGAACCAGCGAGGGTTCTGTTTTGTTGCCTTTTGTTGCTAAACATTTTACGCAGTATTGCCATAACAGGATATCCTTACCAACTTGAAATAGCGCATGCAGCGTAAGCATTTCGAATATTTATTGCGTGAGGCATGCCGAATGGTTTAGAAAAAGTTGAAAGTTTCACTAGCAACGAAACTGAGTTGCCGGAGCTGACTCTCTTTAAGATTTTTAGATTCTATTTCTTTCTTTTTAAAGTGTATATTGTAATTAAGAGAGCGGTCCTTTTTAATCCTGGGTACCGGGGCGGAGGATTTTTGCCAGAAGTATGAAACTTATTTCCATTATCTTGTTGGGGTACTAAAATATCAAGAGCAATTTCATGGAGTACAAAACTATCTTGCTTGAAAAGACTTTGGAAGAAGTCATCGATCAAAGATTGAAAGAAAAGTTAACAGACACCTGGAAATGATGAATCACTTGAACGGTATGAAAGTCGCGTGGCCTGGGACAACTTGGTATCTGTCCATGTACCTATGATTTATGCACAAAGACTTCTGGATGGGGGGTATTAAACCATTTTGCTCAGAGATGCTGGGAAACGAAAACTTTTTCTGTGTTCAAGATGGGGTATGAAATTTTCTCTAATTGTGCAAAATTACCCTTTGCCCTAGTAACTAGGATTAAAAATGACAAATCCCTTAGTTCTCTATTGGAGGACCCTCGAAAATCAACTTTTGTTGAAGGGCAACTCTCCTTCATGAATGAGGTAAAGGCAATCGATATCATAGCAAATTTTAGGGAACCAAGTAGAGTCAGTTGATAAATAGGACAAAGGTGACGCTATCCATCAGTGGCGGCGCCGGCTCTAAATAAATCGAAAGATGTGAGGAGGGGGTATTCTGACGTAAAGTTTCTGTTTAAAGGTTACCCAGCCAATCATGTCATTTTTCTTTGACAATTTTTGCCGACTTTTGGAAGCTGGGTAGTCCCTCCTCTATCCCCCCCCCCCCCCCCCCGTGGCACCGCCACTGCTGCCGATCCTCTAGCTACACAATATCTACAAACGTGCTGAAATCATGGAATACAAAGGGTTAATTCAAGACTGCGTTCACACAATGCCGGCACATTTTGCCGGTGAAACCGGTGCAAAATTTACGGATAGGCCTCCCGTTCAGACGAAAACGGCACATTTTGCCGGCAGATTTGAAAACGGAACTCTAACCGACACATTTTGGAAACGGCATCGTGTAAACACTTGAAAATGATAAAAAAACAGAACATTTCTAGACGCTTAATCCCTGCCCTCGATATTGATGATATGGATACAACAGCCTTGTGAAGTCCCCTCGTCAGTTCAGATCTCTTTACCGATTGTTCTTGAAAACACAATGATTTTTGCAAAAAAGTGTATCAGATTTTTACAGAGTGATACTCCCCTTGACATTTATGTAAGGGCATTCATGTATGTAAGGGCATTTAAGTCCTCTGAAGTATAGCAGCAACTTTTCTTCTGTTTTATTTAACATGCTCTTTAAATCGACGCAAAACATGACAAAAACAAAAAGTTTCTTTAAAATCGCGTGATCTTGAAAAATTTCTTTATTTTGTCCCTCAAAAACATAAATACGGATCTACTTTTCAAACAAAATTTTCTTCATCCACCTGACCGTAATTTTATCAAATAAGCTTTATCAATACGCAAACCAAAACGAAACCACATTCTGCTTGCCTTCTTCAATTTCTTTGCTACTACATTACAGTTATCTTCAGCACGAAAAAATGCTGTTTTTCTCCCAAAGCCTCATCCTTTGCGATGACATTGGAATAAACATGATAGCCTCTTGATAATGAATACACCATTGTGCAAATCTATTCGTAAATATCTAATATTTTGAAAGTGTAGAGGTTCGACGTGGTAACTTCCATGTATAGAGCTACGAGTACGTGCCGCCCATAAGGATGGGTTCAGAACCTCGAAAATCTTTAAATATGGGTCTCAGAATTCAAATTTTCCGCTAGAAAGGGGTAGCTTTTTGACTTGCAACGAAGTTGAAGAGTTCTGTATTTGCAACTTTGGATTTTTTTATCGCTTTAGCTTTTGAATTTGGTTGGTGGCAACTTTGCCTTCATATTGTAAATTTAAAATGAAATGGAACTTGATGTCCGGAAATTTCAACAGATGTTTTCTCCTAAAATACCTTAAAATGGGTATGAAAATCCACTGAAAATCCTTAAACATGAGTCCATCCCTTTAAATCCTTCCCCTATATATATGGCCTACAGTAAAGTCCCGCCTTTAAGAAACTACATTAGAAGAAACTCAGGCCTGATTTTGCTAAATAGAATACCTGTCTACAAGAAACTATCCAGGCTGATTCATGTTCAGTTTCATTTACAATGGTACATAGTAATATTCTATGGCATATATTTGAATATGGCTCCAATACGTCTCAGTTCTCTAGAAATAAGAATGAAAGTTTCAAGCCAAAATTATTGTAATTTCAAGAAACTTTCAGTACTGACCCAAAATATCAGCTTCTTGTTCAACTGCGGGAATTTAAAAAACGTTTTCTTAACGATTTTCACAGCTGTTTGGAACACAAAAGTGTTTCTTATACCATAGTATCACGCTAGCGAACCTATACGCACTACTGTGGTGGATACGCCATACAGAGGCGGGGTATTATGCATGATGTAGTGGATACGCCATACGGAGGCGGGGTATTATGCTAACGTGGTGGGGTATTATGCTTGTTGTGGTGGATACGCCATACAGAGGCGGGCGGGGTATTATGCTAACGTGGTGGGGTATTATGCTTGATGTGGTGGATACGCCATACAGAGGCGCAGAATAATGCCCCACCAAGTAAGCATAATACCCCGCCTCTGTATGGCGTATCCACCACATCAAGCATAATACCCCACCACGTTAGCATAATACCTCGCCTCTGTATGGCGTATCCACCACATCAAGCATAATACCCCGCCTCTGTATGGCGTATCCACCACAGTAGTGCGTATAGGTTCGCTAGCGTGAGTATACACACCCTGTTTTGAGGAAATATATTCTAACATAAGAAACCAATCAGGCTGTTTTTGTAAAATGAGTTTCTTAAAGGCGGGACTTTACTGTAGTTTTTAATTTTCTCGTCACATAGATTTGTCTCATAGGAATTTGTCTTACTACTTGGATTTGTCACAATTGGAATAAAATATATGAACATGATTATCGTCGCAATTCTTTCTAATCATTTTCTAATCAAGCTCCGTTTTTCTGCCAACACTCCGATTTCTACAGATCGTGCTTGGTTCGGTTTAAAATGAAGGAGAAACAAATCAAATGACGTCAGATGCAACAGTCAGTCACTCTAACCACTCTACCAGATTGAAAAGCATATGGTTTCAGTTTTAGCACAAACTTGGAACCCCAAAAAGTGGAAAGCTCAGTGATTTTTAAAAGTGTTTGCAAGAGTCTGGCGTTTAGAATTAAATCAAATCTTAGGCACAGGCTTTTCTTGTCATGGAGCCTCTGCACTGAATGTTTAGGAACACAGTTTTTGGCAAGGCAAATGTCTACATTTAGGTCTAACAAGAAAGAAAGTTACAAAGGAACATTTTCCTTAAATGTGTATACTATCCAGTAATATGGATTTACAATGGCACTACTTTACAAACCTAAGTTTATGGCTGAAATAATAAAAACTCCCATACAAAAAGTAAATATTGATTAACATGTAAAATAGATCAAGAACTTCTTAATATTGGTACAAACTGTTTAAGAATTTAACATACTGTATACATACAGACAAAAGAATGTTTATTGCACTGCTACAATACCATGAATTGGAATACTGCAATACAAGCAAATTCTTGCAGGTTTTCTGCACCTGCACCTGGTGGGTGCAATGTTAATGAAAACATGACATCACGCTCATCTATGATTTCACTGAGAAAGGGGCATATTTGAAACAAAATCCTAGGACCTAGAATCTCAAAATAAGGGGCATTTTACCCAAGAAAATATCTCAAAAAACAGTGAAATGCTGTTGGGGTCAAGACCCTGAAAATAGTGAACTTCAACTGGCCTGAAAACAATTTGATACCCTAAGTTTTATGAGTTTCTACTGTTTTCCAATAAAACATGTCAGTGAAATGATTGGCAGTACAGTGCAGAAATCGCAGTCTTCTCTAAGAACCATTATTTCTACTGTACAGATTTCTTTGGGGTTCAGTGATACTCCTTTAAGAGTGGCCTACCTTCAAATATTTCCGTGATAAGGGGTCTTTCGCCAACTAGAAAGTCAGAGAAAAGGGTATTCTATGAAATAGTATGGACAAGCGTGGTGTACCTTTAACTATTGAACTGCACCCACTGGGCACCTGCACAAGCAGTAGTTAAAATGATCCTTAGAAAACCACCACAAGTGATGCAGTAAGCTACAATCCTCGCCAAAACCCTTGTCACAAAACGGGAAAAAGTAGATTTGAAGAGCAAATGCCCCCCTTTACCTCCGAAGTCAATGCTGTTGATTTCTGTAACTCAGAAAAAAATAATGCAGCACGTCTCCTGAGTCAAGACAAACAACATTGACTTGAGGGGAAGGGGGGTTTACAGAATATTTCAGTTGAATTAGTAGGCACTGTGATTTTTGTCGAAAAATGCTGAAAATCTTTGTTTGTGACAAGAGGTTTTGGCGAGGATTGCAATCTCTGAAAAATAGCACAGATGTTTCACATTGACCAAAGGAAAGACAAAATAAACACAAACATGCATAATTTTCTAAGAAACTTCAGTTTGCTAAAGGCACCTCCAAGAAACAGCTTTGAATTGCAAGAAAAAAGTTAGGTAGTTGTGGCAACAAGCTGCAACACTCAGACTGCATACATAAGCTAATCTAACTCAAAGATATCGAATTTTTGTTGGTTTTGACTCCAAGATAGAACTTTCAATTATAATCAGAACAGAGATACAGTATCATGACTTGTTATTGATAATCTAGCAGCTTTAGGGCCTGTTCATATGAGGAAAAAACACCTCACCAGCCGGACCCGTGCTGACAGGGAGATGAATTTTTTTACCTCACATGTCAGCCCTGGGGCTCAGAGGTGGGATGCAGTTAAGCCTCCTTTCCATAAAACAAATCAGAACAGTGAATAATTAAGTTCACCTCACCATATCATGGTGGAATATTGCCTGTCAGCCCTGGGCCTGGCAGGTGAAGTGTTTCTGCTCCATATAAATTAGAGTGGCCTAACTAAAGAAGTCATGAATAATGATGGAATTATGAAATGTATAACTGACTAGCTACACAAACCTGATCTCAATGCATGCAAATTTCCATATCTTGCATTTTATACCTTATTTACACTCCCCTCCCAATTTGCAACATACACATGGCTAAAACAAAAATGCCCTAGTATGGATGTGACCTTTGTCTCCTTTGCTCTTTGTGTGAGCTAGGGCGCCTTTCATACATGGAAACATGTCTTCTTATTGGTCCTATGGGACTAGAATGTCCATCATTCTTTGACCAAACTGGTAATTGCTGGGAAAGAAGTGTCTGTGTTAAGAGGCTAGGTGGAGGCAAAGGCAAGATGCTACCTCTCAATAATGGATGCCGCCTTGGTGATGGGGAATCTTCATTGTGGTTTCTTCTGGGTGACAAGCTCCCATTGGGTGTCCGCCCATATGGACTTGAATCAGCACCAACAAAATGCAGCCTTGGTGTTCTTTGTTCTTCATTTGCCCTATTCCTCTGATATTGTTCATCATCCGAAAATGAACGGGATGGGCTTTGAACTGGGCTCTCATGCCGCGGGCTGTCATTTGGAGCACTTTGAGGCTTACAATTTATAGGCCGGCCAAATAGCTTTAGAGTATTGAAAAGTTCACAAGCATAAGGAACGGAACATTGATCTTGGTAAGAAACAAAACCAAAAGCTCTTTGTTTACCTGAATCTTTGTCTTTGGGGATGCGAACATTTTCCAGTGGTCCTGCCTGTGAAAGAGAAAAGAAATAAATTCTCATTTTTTGTACTTACATGTATATACTTTGATCTTTGAATTTTACAAAACTTGATAGCCACTTTATACTATGTACAGTATGCCAAGTGCACCACTACCAAGCCATTCAAGACACTATAACCAAATCAATCAAATTTGCTAAATGCTCCAATTTTCAAGCTGCAATACACAGGCCTTTAAACAGAATTTACAGGACTCAAATTTCTTAAGAACTCATAAAGCTTCTGGAGAATTCTTCCTTCCAAAAAGTCTTTCATATGGTCAAAAAGTCAAAAATTCTTATCATAATGTGAAAATTCTTGAAACTTCTTAAGAAATTCTTAAGAATCATTGCCATTTTATTGAGTGCAAGGCTTACAGTAAGTATTGTGTAAAGTGTAGCCAAATTTGGAAATACATTGTTATTAGTATCATAAAATCAACCCTTTGAAAGAAAGTGTCTGGTAATCTTTTGCCTCTTTCAAGCCTTTTAGGGATATTTGAAAGAACTGGCTTTCCTTTCTCAGTATCAATAGTAATATTAGACCCCACTTACATGGGAAGGCAGTCGTTCTGCTGAAAAATCCCCGTATATAAGAACCTACCAAAATAAGAACCTAGAGGCTGTTTTCCCTGAATTATGTACCTTGCAATTAAGATTCAGCATGATGAAATGCTAAGTTTGCAGGGGTTGCAAAGTTGATCTTTGGTTGCTGTTATTAAGGTCATTGTGGCCCCGGTTGGCTTTGAAAGTTTTATTCTCCTCCCCACTCACTTGTTAGGTCCATAAGAAGGCTTCCAAAACAAATAATAGGGCTGAACATCTTTGTGAGACTCTCAAAGGGACTACATGAGGCACCCTTCAAATAGGAACCTCTATACCTTGAAATTAGTCTTAGTACCTTTAAAATAAGAAAAAATTTCAGTTAGGCTCTTGAAAAAGTAGGTTCTTATACACAGGGATTTATTGTATTCCATATCATTCTGTTTGGAAAAGTGGACTGCTCAGAAGTTGCAATCATATAGCAATGCTTCTGGTAACATTATTTCATCCTAAAAAGTGGAACAACAAAGAAAGCAATACAAAAACATGGAATGATACAGAATTTTTCTGTTCCCAAGCAATGACAACTGTGATATTGTGTTCCCACGTGAACTTGAAAAAACCAATACGCAATCGTTCCCATGGGAACAATCTCTTTTGGTCCAGAAAGTGGAATGAAACTGGAATAGAGTCATTGTGTTCCCATATGACTGAAGCCTTAACTGTGCCAAGAGTACCGTTTATCTGTACATTTTTTGTTGTGACTGCACTAGATTGGAAAGTTTGCCTTGCACAGCTGATTTCTCTGCCGTGCACTTTAAATTTTAGCAGTGGTCCCAGTGGCAAAATTTTCGTGCAACAACAAAAAGAATAGGCCTATTGTTTAGTGACAAAAATCCAGCTGCACAAGTGATTTGGATAAAGGAAAGATCTCCTGCTCATTCTGCATGCAAACTTTCCAATCTGGCTTCTGCATAAAATCTGCAGTGCGGGGTGATTGTTCCATCCACACTAAAAATTTCACTTCAAACTTTCCCTTCTTTTAAGATGCTTTGCAGCCATTCCAGTGAAAACTGCTTCATTTAGTCAGCGTGCTGTGCAGGCAGTTATCAAAAGTTTCCATAATACAGGCATAAAGACTGGCTTCGACTGTAAAAAGAGATTACCTGCAGAAAAAGCTCCCACAATATTTCTTCTGTCACTCTGCCATCTAAGTTACCAACAAAAATTGACCGAGCTGAATCAAAGAAAGTGTTATTACTCTTTGCTTTTGACATAATGAAAGTATTCTTTGGAGCTGAGACGTGCAAGCTGGGGCCTCGCTTGTTAGGCCGTTCGTTGATATGAGTGTCCTCTCTGGTATGAGTGTCCTCTCTTTCAGAAGCTTGCCTTCGCTTCTCTTGATTATCAGTTTGAGCTTTGGCAACTGGTCTACCGACAACGCTGTTTTCAGTCTGATACCATATCTTTAACCATCATTTTGAGGCTATTTTATTTGCTGTTACAAACCTTTCTTTCTCCTGCTGAAGTTCTTGGAAGTTGTGAAGGTTGTCGTGGTTGTGAAAAATGACAATTGTAAAATTGAATTGGATTAACTAAGAACGAGGCTCCATCAATTTTTTGGAATAATCTAAAGGAGGCATTTCCAAGTGAGGGCATATATTTCTGATAGTAATTTTGCAGCGGGGCAGTGGCAACAAAATGTCTCTTGTTTCAATTTGAAAATTTAGTCTTTAAGGAGTTTATTAAGGCGAAAAGTACAAAGAATAGTTGAAAATGGCAATGGGAAAAGTAGACGTCAATGAGAAGTCACAGAGCAGGTCAAAAAGGAAGGAGAAAGAAGTTCTACCAACGAAGGTATTTTTGTTTTGGGCCTAAAAATCTCTGGCGGTGTTTTCCTTTTTGAACGATCAGCTGTTACATACAGTCGCAAACAGTACATTTAGACAACAGACTTCTATTTCACTGCAGCAGGGAATGGAATGGAAAGAACAAAATTATTCCGTTGACAGCTACACATGCATGTGCGAAAAGCTGCCAGGCAGTATAGGCCAGGTTGGAAAGTTCGTACTGCGCGCCGAAGAACTTCGGGGCGCACTTCAAAACTTCGGTGCGCTAATGTAAAAAAAATTGGTGCGCAGCACATATGAATTCCAGGGATTATCATAAAAAATCAGAATAGGGCCATCCCTTGCTATTCCTTTTTAATTTTGGTGCGCTCATTAATTTCAATTTTGGTGCGCAAAATTTTATCAGTCTCTTGGCATTCGGTGCGCAGTTGACAAACTTTCCAACCTGGAGTATAGGCACAACAATCCATTTTCACCTTGCTTGGAACCAGAAATCAGACTACAAACAAGCTTCAACCTTGGAACTTCATACCAAAGAGCTCCAGTATGAAGTTTTTTGGCATCTGAGCTTCGGTGCACATTTCTAAAGGGTATCGATTAGCTTTGCTATTGAGGCTTCGCTAAATTCCATCCAGATTGGAAAGTTTGCAGAATGCGCGGGGGATCTCTCCTTCGTGCGAATTGCTTGCGCGGCTGTATTTGTGTCACTAAACAATAGTTCTATTGTTTCCCTTTGTTGTTTTACGAAAATTTCGCGGCTGGAACCGCTGCCCAAATTTAAAGTGCGCGGCGGAGAAATCAGCCGCGCAAGGCAAACTTTCCAATCTGGAATTCCATAAGAATTTTCCTCCATAAATACAAATTCTCCAGTCAGTCTTGTATTTTTCTTTATTTTGTATATATTCTATGTATATGTGTCATTTAGTTCATTTTATGATTATAATTATGTTATCAAATGTAAAATATTTCTATGTAGTTGAATATGCATCAATGGAATTGAAACCTTTCTCTGTCTACAAAGAAGAGCTTACCACTTTTCAATAGTAAACATCTACAGTATTTGATAGTATCCTTGGTTTGCTGCCAGCAACCAAACTGTTTAATTTGAATTTTCAGGCAGATCAATAGCTAAAGAGAAATAAATACTGGCAAGAACACACCTGGATATATACATGCCTTTATTCCTAGGTTGTGATTAGAAGACTTCCTGGTTCATTGACCGAAGAGCAATTGAAAGAAGAATTAGGAGGGATCCCAGAACATGATTACTTCAGATTTGTTCCAAAAGACAACAGGTTCTTATTTTCATCATTCACTACTGTCTTTACATTGAAAAAGAGCTCCTGTTTCCTTGCCAAAAAATTCTTCAGAATTATCAAAAATATTCAATCTCATAAAAATTTTTAAAAAGTTTGCAGTCGTTTTACCACTCTCCAGAATTCTTATCAAAATTCTTTAAATTGTCAGGAATACTGTCATGTTGATGTTCACAAGGCTTTTGCTGTTTTCAACTGTAAAGATTTTTATCAGGAGGATAGTACCAGGTTTTGCTAAGCTCTCATTATTTGACCAATTGCAAATTGATAAAACTTCAATGCACCTACATTCAGGCTGTCCTCCTAGTAGCTAAAAGTTTGATAATTTCTGTTGACCTGTTTCTTCATTTTAGTCTAATGTCAACAACATTTGCAAGAGCATATATCAACTTTAAGAGATTTGATGATGTTGCACAATTCAGAAATTCATTTGACGGCTACATTTTCAATGCTGGAAAAGGTTTGTTCACCTTGTGATGTTTTAATCCATGAGATGCATCATTCTTCTGTGGAGAGAAGAGATGTCAGGCTTTGTGCTGGCCACTTAACCCCCAACCAAGTATATAATGTTTGATCAAAATGTTAGATTATTCTTGTGACAAAGCATGGTCCTAAGCTTCTGAATTGGTTTAAAGGTTGGTGACTTAGTACTTCTTTTGGTTTAAAAATCTATGACTTAGAATGTCTTCAAATGGAATGACTTTGAAGAAACTTTAGCTACTTTTCTACAATTTTACCATAGGATTTTTCAGAAATCTTACAGCAATTGCATTTCCAAGTCAAAAATGTTTGCGCATTTGGTGGCCTGTGGAATAAGTAGTATTTGGCTGATATTCAAAACGGAAATGTTGATCATTTTCAGTTAAAAGCTGACTTAGATGAGAAAATTTTGTTTGGTAAAGCCACTCAAAAATCAGAACAATGCCTGTAAAGTGTTTGTATGGGAATTAAGAATTCCACATTCCATATGGGTCCATGATTTGTTTGGCATTGAAATTCAAATTCAATGCCATTGTCACTTTCACAAATGAATTTTAATATCAATAGCAAGTAAATCATGGACCAGAATGGAATATAGAATCTTAGTTCCCATACAAACTCCTTTCCAGCATTTTCCTAATTTCCGAGTCTATAAGATGAGTGTTATTACCAAACAAAATTTTCTCATTCAAGTTAACCTTTCACTGATAGACTAACATTTCAGTTTTGAATATTAGTTGCATACTTTTTATTCCATAGGCCTCCAAACACGTAAACTTTTTCTTGACCCACCTGGTATAATATTTCAATTCATTTGAGGATGTGCCATCATCAAATTTCTCAATTTTAAACCACAAGAGTGATCAAAGAACTTTGCTTTATACCATACTGTAGACATTCATAAATGCAAGAAGCTCTTAGAATTTATTCTTCAGTTCCTCAGAAAGTTTAGAATTTATTATGTTTTTCCAAAACTTTTCTTGAGCTTGTAAAGAAAGATGGAAACACTCTACTTCTTTGAAATTGAAGATTTTCAAATTAGCTCTATTGTAAAAGGAAACAGCTATAGTTTTTTTGCAACTATTCAGTTAAAAAAATAAGTCATAGAATTTTATACCACCAACCCTTTTTAAAAATTTGGAACCTGCTGTAGTTATTTTTAACAAATGCTCATCAATACAAGTTTTATTTTATATGTTAAACACCTTTACAGGAGATGAGAGCAGTGCAGTGGTGGAGGTTGCTCCTTATCAAGGGATTCCAAAAGATGGTAGAAGACGCAAGGATCTAAAAAGTGGAACTATTTTCAAAGGTTTATTGACCAGTTCATCATCTAAAATTTTTCTTCAAACAGTAAATCAGTTATTGTCGCAAATATCCTGGACAGAAGCCAAAGATTTTTACACATGATATGTCGCTTGAGGTCATAAACATCCTGCTTTGGGATAAAGAAAGATTGTAGCTCTGTGAAATAACAATCCATTTATCTTCAAAGGAATTGCGTGCTTATAAATATGCTGAAGCAATCTGGAAAAAGTTTTAGAATGAGAGTAAAAGAGAACACTGTATCAACTTTATCAGAATAAGAATTCATCGAGCAGAAACCTTAGAATGATCCTGTGCTTAAACAACTTTTGAGTCAAAGGTGTTTTAGGATCTTCTTTTAATTGGGACTTTAGTTGAAAATTAAGAAATATTCTTGAAAATGTTGGTATAGTTCATTGCTGCTCGAACCAACAAGAATATGTTATGGTGCAACCTAGTTCAGCATATATTTCTTCTCTAGTTTGTTAATATTATGAATGGTCGACCCCAGATTTTTTTGCTATGGACTTATGATGATCATGTTTAAATGGTTCCGTTTCTTAGACCCAGACTATGAAGCATTCCTTGAGAATCTGAGCAAGAAGGTTGAACCTTTACCTAGTGCTGAGATTTATGTGGAAGCAATGGAAACGTCAAAAGCTGCAGGTTAGCAACTGCTTTTGTGTCACATGTCTTTTAAGAATGTACCTTTTCCGGAGAACTAAAAATATCTGTGAGAAAATACGCTTAAAGGTTTTGCATGAGTATTTTCTCGTTATGGCACATGCTACTCGAGATCTTATGTGAGACAGGCTTTATTTCTTCTCAACCTTTTATCTTTCAAATATCTTACCTTGGGAAACACATTTTGTTCAATCCCATCCCTGAAAATAAGACTACCCTCACATGAGAAAACTCAAACCGATCTGAGTTTCGGATCGGTTTGAGTATTGGCCTTGTGTGCTAATTTGCTTCCCCCTCACATGAACAGTTTCAGACCGGTTTGAGAATATCAAACAATGCGTGCTTTCCTTCCGCTATTAGAACAATTGTGATTGTTTTGTGGAAGATATTGGCATTGATTCATAGCTTTTAGATCCAGCTGGGTGACTTTGAATGAAATCTTTATTGTTTTGATTGCCAAAGGAACGCCTGGAATGTCAATCACACGTGCTTTGAAAAGTCGTTTCGCTTTGAAATGAAAAAATTTTCTGCTCACAAGAAAATTTCAGGTCGACCTGAAAACTCAGACCGACCTGAGAAAGCAAAATGAGTTTCAGGTCGACCTGAGTTTCATTTCGCCTGTGTCATGTGAGCGCGCTAAGTGCTTTGACCGTAGAGCGAAATGAGTTTCAAACCGATCTGAAACTCAGACCGGTCTGAGTTTGCTCATGTGAGGGCACTCTAAAGTTTATAGTCTTAGAGTATAGTAGTTTATATCAATAAATATTGAATGGTGCTTTGTAATCATTTTGAAATGTTCAGCTCACTGAGAAAGGCATCTCTATACCATAGCTTAAGCCCTTCCGCGAAGACAACAACCATGACAAAGTAGATTATTGATAAAAGTTTTCATTTTGCAGGTTCAGCCGAGAAGCCACAAACACCCCTTGTTGAGTATCTGAACAAGAAGAAGGCTGCACGAAATCTTAGCAGGCAAAATGCATTGGCTTTGGTCAGTAATTGATTCTTATTTGTTCCTGTTCTGTAGAAGAGCAATTTGGATACAACATTCAAATTATGTGATTTTTGGAAAGTAACACTGCTCAAATCTACGATGATGCTTCAAATTTATGGGACTTCTCGACATAAGACAAATCTGAAAAATATAAAGCCAAATCTTTGGGAATATACCTGGGTCTTTTATTTTTGATGAAGATGATAGGTCCTTTTTAAAGTAAATCTTGAGGAGCTGGCTTCATTTCAATTGAGGTATAGGTAAAATAGCATTTGAATCACTGGAGTAAAACCAGTCCTTGAGAATGATATAATAACGATAACAATCTTTACACAAGCTGAAACCTCTTCAGCACTATTGTTTTCAACAAGTGCCCTGTAGTCTTGTTTCTATCATAGGTAGATTCCTTTAAAAAATGCTTATCTTGAGGAGCTAGCTTCGTTTTATGTCGAAGTCTCAAGCTTTGTATTGTTTACAGGAGAATGAAAGGAAGGCAAAACGAGAGAAAGAAATGGCAAAAGAATCTACAAAGGTTGGTAAAAAGTTTTTTTTCTTGTATATTTCTTAACAAGAGGTTTTTATTTTATGGTTTCACAATTTCGATACGAGTTTCGTAGTTTTTATTAGTCCTCTGAAATGTATGGGCGGACAGTCGAAGAAGTAAGGTTGAAAACACATCCTTCTTTGCATTGCAATATGGCACTTTATTTCTAAACTGGAAGGTAATTAAGGAAGGTAAGGTATTTCTAAACTAGGAAGGTATGATAGCTAATATTTAAGAATTTAGGCTGCCTGATAGTGTCTAATAAATGTTGCAATATAGGTGAAGAGAATTGTTTGTGGCTGCTGAAATCTGCATCCCTGGGCAACCCACAGAACGAACCAAGATGGTTGCAGCGTCATCTCGAAGGAACGTTCATACAAACCTAAGAAGGCTTTCTTTTTCAGTAATTGATTTCAAACTTTTGTTTCAGGGTAAGAATGATGATAAATCTCCTGGGAAAGATTCTGCTTCAAAGAATAATAGAGATTCGTAAGTAATTTTCAGTCTTATCTTTTAACTTTTTTGTTCAAAGCGAAAGGTCAGTGCAGTTTAAATTCGAGAGATCTGAGCAACCTGATTCCTGATAGATACAAAAACATCGCAATCAGTAATAATGAGCTGCTTTTACAGGTAGTTAATTTAACTATCAGTAGGAATAAGCCCTCTTTGGCTTAGTTACTTTTTTAGATAAAGTTTACCGTGGCTGTGGCCTCAATTGCTGTTGAACTGTTGCAAGGTTGCAACTGGTTGGTGTACAGGCTTGTCTGGAAATAGAAGAAAGAAAATGCACAGACACGGCATTGTTTTCCCAGCCATGCTTCGTCCATAGCGCATGGGCAACTTTGGTATAAATGAGACATTTTATGTTTTTCTGCTCCTAATAAATACAGTCGCTTTTTTTTGCATTACACTAAACTAATAAGGCTTACATATGAACAGAAAACAAACAAACTCAACAAACCTTTTTAACTAACGGCCTCGTTTTGGAAATGTTTGGAAATTTCTTCATACGAAGTTTCTGACGACGGATTTGGATTCAGCACCCTAAGTTTAATCTAACAACAAATTTTCATATTCCTAGAATCCTTGATTTCGATTTTATGGCAATAATAAATTTGAGAATTTATATGGGATTTGACCGTGAAAATCGATCTAGGTGTAACTTTTCACCCTTAGTCATTATTCCCGCTCAGATCCCTCGTAAATTTTCAAATTTGTTATCCTCATAAATTAGCTAACATCGCTAACACTAAGATCATGAAAATTTGCAGGAAGGCTAAAATTAGGGTGCTGAATGTGAATCTTGGGTCAGAGATTTCATACGTCGCAAGCTAAAGAAATTTTGAAAAATTCCAGAACGAGGTCGCATAGTTGAAAAGTTGTATGGTTCAAAGGCTCTTGCGCAGCCAGCATGCACTGTGTCCGTTTGTTTTCTTTTTCGTGGATTTCATGGATTTTGGTTGATTTAAGCCAATCTTTAACGTGCGTGAGGAGAGCATCTGGAGTAGTAGTAGCAATTTGTTTTAATCGTGCTTGCCAGGATCTCTAGCTACATACAGATAATTTAGGCCCACTATGCATGCCGTAGTGAGGTAATGGGACCCCTAGTTTAACGTCCCTTCCGAAGGACGATGAGGTGAGCTGCGAGGTCAGGCCTCCAAGGTCACCCATCCGGAGTTTGACCTCACTCGACCGAGCTTAACTTCAGCCACCTGACGAAGACTGTATAAGCCGCTCGGCCACTCACTCACTAGAGCTGCAGCAACTGTAAGTTTCTGTTGAGCGACATCAATAAATGATTTTAATGTGACATGAATTAAGCCATCTTTAAGGATTGGGCGGCAGTGCACATAAGTGTGCATAAACCCACCGATTAAGTGTGCATAAACCCACGGATTAAGTCTGCATAAAGCCACTGATTATACTTCCATTTAGCAACAGTGGCAAAGGATCACAAGACAGAAGAGGCCAAGATAACAGAAGAAAAGAAGAGCGTAGAGAGAGAAGGGTATGCACATCATTTACATCTATATCGTATTCGTAGAATATTTGAAAAACTTGGAGCGATAAGATTATTCTAAGATGGCAGAGACAAAAACGACAATGTGTAAGTTCAAAAGTGGAGTGGAATCCTAGATTCCCCACTAATGCAGTCAAACATATGTGCCAAATAGTGCCTTTAACTTATTAAGGCTCGACTATTACCAATTTCTGTGCCAAACCAGCATTTAAATTCTAATGCAAAACATGAAATGATGCATCTTTGGTGGTCTTAGATTTTTATGTTACTTTGCAGAACACTCCTGGAAAGAAGAATAGAAACGAACGTGATACAAGAGACAACAGAGTAAGCAATTCATTTAATGCGATTTGGAAATCTTTTACTTGGTTTAACTTTTATGAAGCTCAAAGGGTCTGTTTTATCCAGCATGCCTTGCACCTGTCGTCTCAGGCCAACCAGGAGACGACACGTGCAAGGAATGTTGGATGAAACAGACCCTTTAAATGGTTTCACAGAATCTGTCATTTTGTTTGATGCTTGCCTTGTTTTGAGATCATCAAGATATATTGTTGTCACCATGTCTGTTTGTATGTCTTACCTGCAATGGTTGTCCACTTGCCACTATACTTCATGCATTCATCCACTCCATCTTTTTTTCTCTGCATGGTAGTACCTGGTTGTCTTCCATTTAATACCATCTTTATTCTTCGTGGGGTGCTTCTTCTCTTTTGCAGCGCTGGCCATTACTAGAAAGGAAACAAACAGAAGTAAAACTGCTGAAAATTTTATAACTTTAAGAAGCTCCAGGCCTTGTTTTCTAATCAGTTGCAATTAGATATAGCACGAGTTGAAAGCTGAATGTCAAGGCATATGTTAATCGTGATTTCAAGACTTTAAAAATCTTTTATTGGCAACAGTAGAAGCAAAAGATACAAATTATGAAAAATGCAACGGTGTGGACTAGCCAAACCCTAAGATTTCCAATACTACCAGATCTCTCAGAATAACAGTATACAGATTTGGTTTGATCCACCGATGTGAATATAGCTTTAATAAATGAGCATAGGTTTCAAATCTTTAAAAGCTGGGTGTAAGATTCTATGACCTATTTGTTTGAACTGAACGGCTTCAAAGAAAGTTGAACTATTTTACAGTAAATCTGCCGTTGGACTTTTCTGAAATCTTCAATATTTTTCAGAATTACAGTGTTTTTCTTCTTTTTTAAGAATTCGGGAAAATTTTCGAAAAAAACTTAAAACTATCGTAACTTCTAAGCCTGTTGACAAAAGATCAAATAATTTTCAAGAAAATCATAGTTTATGGATGCCTACAATATGGTATCAAGCAAAACTCTTTCTCTCTTCTGGTTTGTGATTTAGAAATTTGATGACGTCACATCATAAAATGAGCTGAGAAATAGAATTAGGCTGTAATTTCGACAAATATTCAAGATTTCTGAAAAGTCCAACGGTAGAATCGTAAAAAAGTGGCTAAAGTTTCTTTCAAGTCATTCAGTTTAAAGAAATAGGTCACTGAATTTTACACCCGCCTTTTTACACCGATTTAAAGATTTGGGAACCTATGCTTAATGAATGGGTAATCACTCTCAAGATAATATCTTCAACACTGATACATTGTTTGTTGATAATGGTCCTTGAATCATTTGTGTTGTGAACACGATTTGAGTGTTGATCGTGCCCACAATACCTGACCTAAATTTTTCAGAATGAATACATGTATTTCGTTTCCTTGCTTGTCTTCAATTCACTGTTTATCTTCTCTTTCTTGTTTGGGAGTGCACCAGGCTACTGTGAACAGTTTGTGCATGGCCTAAGCTTCGAAGTGCACCGCGATTTAAAGCTGTGACTTGAGAACTAGTTTTCAAATCGAAGCAAGGTAACGAAGTACATTTATTCATTTAAGAACATTTAGGCCAGGTATTGTGGGCGCTAGAAATCTTCCAACAGAGGGGGCTGGAACTTACGACAGAGGGTTAGGGCTAAAAAATGCTTTGTTCGTACATTATTTTGCCAGATGTCCTCCGACAGCAAATGACAATTTCTTCTGACGGGGGCCAGATGCTTCCGACAAGGGGGCTGCTGCCTCCTAGTCCTCCCCTGTTGCCACCACTGACATTTTTTGGGTTCTGGGTAGAAGCTGAAAGCTCTTTGTATAAAAATAGTTGATTGAACATTTGAAATTCATGTTATGTTGATGATTCCTTTCATGACTTCCAGGATCAAAGGAGAGATGACGATAGACCTCTGAGTGCGCGTTCTGACTCTTCCAGACACAACGAAGGAAGGACAAACAGAAGAGAGGATAGGAGATCGAATAATGACCGAAGAAATGCAGATGATAGGAGGAACAGGGATGATAGAACTCAACGAAAATCTGATGAGCAAAGTATGTACATTAAAAACCACAAATTTCCGTGTGAGAAATCTTCTGCCAAAATGTGTACAAATTTATCTGGCGAAGCTGGTCGAAATTCTGCGTAGATTTGTAACGCCCGAAAACTTTAGTTTTGGACCTTATGAAAACAGTATGCACAGTTCAACTGTTGGGGCATGATTTATAGGTTCTGGAGCACAATTTTGCAGTAAAGAAGCAAATATATTCTCCCTACCCCAAATGCTCTTGTCGGTACGATCGATTTTTCTTGATTTTTGTACTAACACACAGACCGCGAGCAAAAAAGATCACGATTAAAGCCAACATGAACTCTCGGCAGAGGACCCGTTTACAGACTTAATGCGTGGAATAGCAATGTATCATCCTACTACATTTATTCTTTGTTGACTTTGTTGCTTTGCTTGTAGAATGAAATTTCGTTTGACTTATTAACTCTTTGTCTTTCTGTCACTATGCATTCCATCGAAATTCCAATGAAAAATCTTATCCCTTCCAAATTCTTCATAATTTTTTTGACCGAAATTGATCCTCAGAAATTACGAGATTTCTGTCAAAAGTTTTGGCCGCTGAAGATTATCCGCCGAAATTTTATTTTGGCGTGTTTTTGACTTCTAATTACTGCATTTGGTAATGATACGACGATTGATCAGCAGACCTTCCGATTTCTGTGCCACAGCAATGCAGACTAACCTATAAAAATTCAAGTATGGACTTGTTTTCGTTGTGAATAAGACAAAGTAGATGTTCACATTCTCTCGTGCGAGTGCTTGACATCATTCATATTTTGATAGTTTGTCAAATTTTAGGTGTCAACATTTTCTCTTTATTTTCAGAAAAATCTGGAAGACCAGACACCATAAAAGAAGAAGAAAAACGTTCCAGGCGAAAGTCAATTGAATATGAAGATCCAAGTATCGTAGCATTCGGCAAAGCAGTTGACTCCAAGCAATCAGGAAAGTATGGAAAGGGAAGCGAGGGAAAAAGTGATATTAGAGGGAAGGATGAGGATGGCACGGCAAAACAAAGAGGTGCGGACGCTGAAAAGAGTAGAGGAAAAGATAACAACGCAGATGATGACAGAAAAACCAAGAATAAGGTAAGAAATTATTCGCAAATGAAACCTTCAACGAATGGAGGCATGAGCGGTAGGACATCAGGTCCGTTTCGTTTGTAGCAGTGTGAAATATGAATATATTATTGTAAGAGGAAGTTTGAAACGAGGATGAACACCGTGTGGGAACTAACTATTCAGACGCGAAGGACCCATTTGATTTTGATTCCCAGCACTGGTTAAGCTTCAGCCGAAGAGAAAGCAACGAAGTAAGACAGTAATATCGAGGTAATAAACTTTAATTTCTTAGCTACAAACACGGTGCATTATTGCTCATGTTTTCAGGTACAAATTGGTGTAATATCCCATTGTTTTATTAGCCAGTTCAGCCGTGTGATTTTAGCTACTCGTTCAAGATGAAGAAAAAGGTACATCTGGCAGTCTTTCTTTGTTTCAACTCTACATCCGTATCGACTCATGACGAGGAGTCCCATGTATCCCTGCGGTAAACCTTACTCAACAGGGATTCATAATGAAACAGTGAAAAGCTGGCCGTTTTTTCTGCAATTATCAATGGAATTGCGATGGAATCGTTAGTTCTTTAATCAAAACAAAAATTTTATCACATTTGCCGTAACAATGGTGATTCACGAATCTCGCAACCTGATTGGTACTCTAGGAAGCTCAGAATTTGGTCGTAAAGTGGTCAGGTTTTTCAGAGAAATGTTGACTGAAGCGACATATCAAATCAAAGGAGCGCAGGGTAACAATGGACTCTAGGTAATAAGTCTTATACTGATTTAGCAACACATTCCTTCTAAAATCATGGCCATGACTGTTCGAGGTGAAACATCAATGTGACGTTTGCTGGTTTTGCCTTATTTTCAGGAGCGACCTACCATGGCTGTATACAGACCGCCCGTTGCTAGACATGATAGAGGAAAAGGGAAAGGTGAGATGCTGCATGAAATAAAATTACTTTTGCCAGGGTCGTAGAAAACTACTGAATAGACCTTTTAGCTATTCTGAAAAAGAATATGGAACGAAAGATATTTCATTGCGTTTTGTAGAATTTTCGAATGTGCACAACTGCGATCGAAGCTCTAACGCCATTCAATCGAACAGAAATGTATAGAAATGTATAAAAATATCGCTCGATCCAGGCTCTTTGGTAGAATAGCTAAAAGATCTATTGTGGTTTACAACCTCATGTGAGCGTTAGAAGTTCGAGGCCTATTATTTGTATTCTGTAACAAATAAACGAATACCAGGATTTTAGATTTTAGATTATGCCTTGGACAATGTAACTTCATATTGAGCTTTTAATTTAAAGCACATCTTAAAAAGGGTGGGTGTAAAATTCTACCAAATTCCCCTTCGAATTTTGAAGTTGTTTGACAGGAACTTTGTGTAATTTGCTGATAATCTGGCGTGACAATAGTTTGATACTTAGATTAGTTTCAAAGTGGCAGCATTTATCAATTTTGAAGCTGTGACGTCTTGAAAATTTGAAACCCTTAAGGAGAAAGGGTATAGATTTCTCCCATATGTTTTCCAACCCCTTCCAGGCAACAAATGATGAGTTAGAAACAGTTTTGATTGGAATTTTCCAAATCTTTTGTTTTTGACAAGAGAGGCTGCTCGATTTTCCGGGGAAATGTATAGTCTCGCTCCTTTTGCTCGAAATCCTAATTTTAAACCTTTAAGCAACGAAGTTTTAGCAAGGGCATTCTGACGATATGCAAGTGGTAAGCATTTGGTCGTCCTAAATTTTGTTAATTCGGGTACCTGAGCTGAGGGGGTAATTGAATTGTAAAGCGCCCTTGAATATTGAATTATAGTAAAGGCGCTATATAAATGCAATAACTTTACTTTCACTTTACTTTACCACAATAATCAAGATGGCTAAAATGTTGACTACCTTGAACAGTTGAGCAAGTTGATGGTGTTTTCTCTGCCTCTTCTTCTCTGTTTTCCTCGATACAAAACAGTTCATAGACCGCTGCTAGAGAAGCTGCGACCACCATTTGTCGATGTCGTCTCACTCGAACATGTGACATCCTTCTCCTGCGCAGCGAAATTAAAGTGACATGTTCGAGTGAGACGACAAATGGCGGTCGCAGCTTCTCTAGCAGCGGTTTATAAACTGTTTTGTATCGGGGAAAACAGAGAAGAAGAAGCAGAGAAAAACACCATCAACTTGTTCAGCTAATCAAGGAAACCAAAACTTAGCCATCTTGTTTATTGTGATACCCGAATTAACAAAATTTAGGATGATCAAGTGCTTTAGGCCACTTGCATATCGTCAGAATGCCCCTGGTTTAAGCTTTTAAATTGTACTCATTCAGAGCCCCTAATATGTGTGTCCTGTTCATTAAGCTTTTATCTCCCATACATGATGTTTTCATCTTGGTTTTACAAGTTGCCTGTTTACAGAAATGAAAGTTGATATTATTGCTTCCTTGCAATCGGAAGAGTAAGAATACAACTGATACATTGTTAACTTTATTCTAGATGAAAGATCAAGTCCTGACAAAAGTCGAATAAAATCACCGGACGGGGTCAAGTCTCCAGAGGGTAGGAGGTCACCCGAAAAGAAAGGGTACAGCAAAGACAGGCCTCGTTCGTGTCAGAAGGAAGTTGACAAAGATTTCGATGGAAATAAAGAAAGGGAACGAAACAAGGAAAAAGAGAGGCGAATTAGAGAGCAGGAAAGGCGAGACAAGGAACGAGATCGGGAAAGAGAGAGAAGAAAAGAAAAGGAACGTGTCAAAGAGAATCCAGCGAGGTGAAAGCATTGTTTGTTGCTCCTTTGGTAAGTTCATCGAATCGTTTATTCATAAATGTTGGAGAATGAATCTAATCGTTTGTAAAAGAGAAGAGAGAGGAGTGTCAGGTTTTTGGTGGAAATGCAAAACTTTGACGCATCAGTCCTAAAGAATGCATTCATGTTTTCATACCACATATCTTTGAAGAGACTGTAGTGGCCTCTTGCAAAAATCTCTCAAAGAGATTAGATATCAATTCGACCTGCATCAGAAATATCACAGACTTGCTGAATTGTTAATCAGATGACACATAAAAATGATAGATTAATGAATAAATTGATCTAAGCTGCATTTAATTGGAAAGAAGGCAGACTGTGCTTTCAGCTGGGTTGCGTCAAGTTATGTTTTCAAATATTATCATTTTCTAAAGAATCTCAAATCGAGGCTTGGCTGGTTAGACTATGCAGTTGTGTTTCATTGCCGCCGCTTTGTTCTTTTGCGGAGGATGAAATCATGTGCTACTATGGAGGCGCTAGGGTAAGAGGCAGAAAAGAAATAACTTCAAACTTCCTCCGGAGAAGTACATAATATTTCCTCCGCAGAAGCAAATACACTGAAAAATAACTTTGGTGTCGAACAACCCATGATAAAGATGGTTGCCTTTTTGGGACACCCAATCGATGTCGAAAAGAACGAAAGAAATGTTATATCATGAAACTGAAAATAGGCTGTGTATGTTCAATCGCTAGATGCAGTTAAACGTCTTGGTTAGGTATGCAGTAAACCTTGTGGTCATTCATTTTATAACTCCCAGTACCAACAACCAACTAAAGTCTGTCTCATCTTATATATCACGTGGGAATGTCCACGAGTAACAACAACTGAATGTTTTGTATGCTGGGCCGTCGAGAGACAGGGCGGGCCCCTATGGTATGGGTGAAGAAGGGGCCCCCCGGCACCGAAAATTTTTCGACCACACCCTAGTTCTGTCGGATCACGTCCCCTATGCGTGGTAAAACGATGCTTTTAGATGGAAACGCCTATGGCACGCGAAAATCACCACAATTAGATAAACCAGGTTTTTCTCAGATAAACCTAGTTTTTCTCCAGATAAACCTGGTTTATCTGAAGAAACCTCACTTTTCTGGAGAAAAACCTGGTTTATCTGAAATTAGGGCATGCGAAAATCACCACAATTAGATAAACCAGGTTTTTCTCGGATAAACTTGGTTTTTCTCCAGATAAACTAGGTTTTTCTCCAGAAAGGACGAAGGCATCAGATAAACCAGGTTTCTCTGACTGAAAGCGAGGCTCATCAGATAAACCAGGTTTTTCTCCAGAAAAACCAAGTTTTTCAAACAGGAAGAGAAGCTCATCAGAAAAACCAAGTTTATCTAACTGAATGGGAGGCCGTCGGGAAAACGATGTTTACCTGCAGAGAAACCATATTACTTTTCCACAATAAAAATTTCATGCAGTACTGAAGGGAAAATTTGTAGGGTTGAGTTCATCACCTCAGGATTTTATCTGACACCTCCCCACAGTTTGACCTGGTTTATCTAAATTGTGGTGATTTTCGGGTGCCATAAGAGAAACCATATCCTTTTCTGCAAATGTCCTTTCTAATTTTCCAAACTTTACAAGTTCAGATCATAATGGGACAACAAAAATTTCATGCGGTACTTAAAGTTAACCTTGGTGGGGTTAAGTTCACCTCGTTAGGCTTTTTCTGTGACACTTCCCACCCACCACGATTTCAGAGAAACCCCTTCTAAAATATAGGTGATCTTGAAATTCTTACGAAGCGTGTCCCGCAGATCAAGTGCAGATCATCTAGAGACTTATCACTTTCCAAAAATCCCATACACCTTTTGCAAAACATCCTTCGTTTTCAAGCAAAACCAATGAAAACTCCCTGAAAATCCTATTGTCCTCAAAACTCTCCAAGGCTTTTTTGGAAGAGTGTATGGCACGTGCAAATCATCACAATCAGATAAATCTAGTTTTTCTGGAGAAAAACCTGGTTTATCTGAAACATGTGGCCATGTAGCAGATAATCCTAGTTTATCTGTGAGAAACTAGGTTTTTCTAAAAACAATAGCTTCCAGAAAAACCAGGTTTTTCTGAACGAAAGCGAGGCTCATCAGATAAACCAGGTTTTTCTCCAGATAAACTAGGTTTTTCAAAAACTATTCTTTACAATAGAAAATCAATCCAGAAAAACTTGGTTTTTCAAAAACTAGCATTTTCTGGAGAAAAACCAAGTTTTTCTCAGAAAAACCAGGTTTATCTGGAGATAAACTTGGTTTATCTGAGAAAAACCTGGTTTATCTAATTGTGGTGATTTTCGCGTGCCATAAACGCCCTCACAAAAGAAATTCTCTCAAGTAGAAATTCAAAACAAGCGAAGCTGCAAAATTGCCCTGAAACCAGTACGACAAACTCTCGTTTGGTGTGGACGAAGGGAGGTTTTTAAGAGAAGATATGTGCTTATAACGAAAGAAGAAGGGTAAATCTAAAGTTCTGTCTCGCGGATTTTGTTTATTTGATTCAGAAACCGAATAGAGGGCATTACAATTTTGCATATTTATTGCTCAGATGTACGCAGTCGCTCCTCAGCTCCTAAATCAAATGAACAAAATCCGCGAGACCGAACTTTAGATTTACCCTTCTTCTTTCGTTATTAGCACACACCAAACGAGAGTTCGCCGTGCTATTTTCAGGGCAACTTTGCAGCTTTGTTTGTTTTAAATTTCTGAGAGAATTTCTTTTGTCTACATTCGCTAATCGCTTTGAATTGAGGTGTGAACCGAAGCAACTGATGCTATTGTATTACGAAATCTGCCCTTGTTCATCTCGTGCGTAAAGGCTAAAGCCCTTTTTTCAGACAGCGGCACTTTGCGAGCGAGCAGAATTTTACACGATAAAAGGTCGTTCAGCCATAACTTTTTTCAATTCAAACATTATGGTCGCAAGAATTTTTCCGTTCCGGCGGAAAGTGCAGCTCCATAAAAATAAGGCTTTAGCTGAGATTGGCAGTGATCCTGCAGGCCTACAAATGCTCCTCGAGGAATATTGAAAAGAAAGGTTACAGTGTAAATGTGATAGAATTTTCGATTCGATTGAAGAATTGAAAACACTCCCACGAGATTTAGATTTGAAACTGTGATTCCATCATAATTCCATTGATGATTGAAGAAAATAGGGCTAAGTTTTCCACTGTTTAACAGAGTTTCATTCAATTCATTTTTTTCTTAGGTTTTACGACACTTCGGGTTTTTCAAGAAGAAAGTTCAAGCCATGTTGTTATCATCGAACATTCATAGAATGGTTACTTTTGCTGTTTTAAGCTCAACAATGCTTAGTTTGTACAGCTTAAGCGTCAAATCTTTAAAAACAACTGATGTAAATAGTATCACAAGTACTAACAAGGGCAGATTTTGTAATGCAATAGCATCAGTCGCTTTGGTTCACACCTCAATTCAAAGCGATTAGCGAATGCAGACAAGAGAAATTCTCTCAAGCAGAAATTGAAAACAAATGAAGCCGCAAAGTTGTCCTGAAACCAGTACGGCAGACTATTGTTTGGTGCGGGCGAAGGGAGGTTTTAAGAGAAGGCATGTGCTTATAACGAAAGAAGAAGGGTAAATCTAAAGTTCTATCTCGCGGATTTTGATTATTTGATTCAGGAGCTGAGAAGTGACTGCGTACATCTGAGCAATAGATATGCAAAAATTGTAATGACCTCTGCTCGGTTTCTGAATCAAATAAACAAAATCCGCGAGACAGAACTTCAGATTTACCCTTCTTCTTTCGTTATAAGCACATACCTTCTCTTAATAACCTCCCTTCGCCCGCACCAAACAATAGTCTGCCGTACTGGTTTCAGGACAACTTTGCGGCTTCATTTGTTTTCAATTTCTGCTTGAGAGAATTTCTTTTGTCTGCATTCGCTAATCGCTTTGAATTGTGGTGTGAACCAAAGCGACTGATGCTATTGTATTACAAAATCTGCCCTTGTTACAAGTACTATTAAACAAAATAAATGCGCGAGACAGAACTTTAGACTTACCCGTCTCCTTTCGTTATAAGCACATAACTTCTCTTTTAAAAACCACTTGTCGCTTGCACAAGGCGAGAGTTTGCCCTACTGGCTTTGGGGCATCTTTTGCGGCCGTGCTTGTTTTGATTTCCTGGTTCAGATAATTTCCCTTGTCTACAGTCGCTTGTCTACAGTTAAAACAAGCGTTGTTGTTGTATTTCAAAATCTGTCCTTGTTTTTTTTGTAAAAGAACATGTTTGTCATTCTATTTGGATCATCCATGAAAGAGATCAGTTTGAAAATTTTCATGATAGATTAGAAAATGGAATGTTTGAGATCTTTTAAACGGGAGCACATTTTGGGACTCCTGGTTATGTCAGGTTATAACGTCATCAAGTTGCTCATCAATAAACCAAAAACTGTGACAGATTTTTATGCAATATTGTAGGTCTTTTTTGTAAACTATGGTTTTAATTTCGCGATTGTTTTGAAGCTATGATAAATTTCAATTTTTTTCGAGAATTTGCTGGAGATCTTAGGGACAGTGCAAAGTTTTTTTTTATAACATGGCCGGTGAAAACCTACTTTTTTGAGCTTGTACAAAACTAAGTCAACTCTTTTTGAAAAGCAGCAGTAACAGTTTATTAGCTCAGGATTAAGATTAATATATAAAATTGTTCAAATTGTCCATCATACAAGATGAGAACTGCTAGGGAGGATGTGTGTAAATGATGTAAAATCTCAATTTCCGTTTTTTGCAAGAACGATTCATCAGATGTCTCCTCATCTTCAAAGTCAGTTTTTTCGTCGACACAGACTCAGAAGGACAAGAATTGATTTTGCGTTGGTCTTTGGCTAATTCGTCAGTTGTCTTATACAACATATCTATGTTATACGTGGCAGATACATTTTTTGCAATGATGTCTACGGGGCAGGCAGATTTTTTTGCAAGAATTTTTTGTTCTCCACCGGCCATGTCATACAATGAATTTGCACTGTCCCTTATTGAAAAAAACAAGACCGCTGTGATTCTGAGAAAGATTTCAAAAATTCACACGGTAGAAGTATAGTTGATATTGTTCTTTTCTATTCAAGCACTGCATCCATAGAAAAATCTGAGAGCCATTTGCACCAGCTGTTTTAATAAACTGACGCTTATGCTAGTTTGTACATGTTATTTTCTTCGTGTAAATAATAGATTCTTTCACAATTTCTGCAGTTCAGTCCGGTTCAGTCTGATCAGAATGTTAAATTTGGAGAAAAAAATTCAGAAACGCAACATTTTGTTGTCTTTTGTGTCGTTTATAATTTCTTTTGGCCTCATTTGCAGGCATCACGCAACCAAGTAATTTTCGTATCGTCCAATTTGACAGTTTTCCTAAATGTTGGTGCTCATAGAGATGTGACCAAATCGCAAAGATATGTTGGCTTTTCAGCCATTAACTGAAATTAGATCGTTTCAACCCCTGAAGTACTCTTGGTGCTGTTGATGCTGTTGGAACTTTTTCCTGGCTCACCCCGTGATTATTTCGAAGGTCTGTTATATGTTATTGTCACCTGATGCCAAGTAATCTTCCGATATTCAATTGGAGGTTTTTCTACCTTGTGCATTTCAAATGCATTGGTTGAAGAAACAAGAAATGCAGCGCTCACAAATGTAACCACGCAAAGAATGAATTTTGCATGTGTTTCATGTGTTAAAATTTGTGATAAGACTTTTTTAAATGTTGTCTCGAATCGAATCAGTACTTAAACCATCTAAATTTCTGAAGGAATTCGCCACCTTCTTTTATCAAAGTTTCTTAATTTGTAAATTTTTAAATCTAAATTTTTGGGATCCTTGTTAGAACTGATATACAGCTACAACCCATGGCTCCGACTCTTGATCTAACTGCAAGTTTAGGGGAAATTAAGGCGATGATCTATATGGCCTTGGCTATTTGATCGAAAAGACCGATGCTAAAATGTTTGAAATTCGAGATTCCAAGATTAAAGAAATAGAAAAAACCAGTTAGCAGTATAGAAGAACGCTTCTTTCATCAAGAATGTTTAGGAAAATCCTCACTTAGGAAGCAAAATTAAGGCCGAAGAACAGAGACCAAACTAAAGAACTACAAAATTCCTGATGTTTATCATTGTATTTCTTCCTCTGGAGAGAAGCGTGTAGCTTGTTTTACCCTGCATTTTGCCCCGTACTTTCTGCAACTGCAAGTGTCGTAAGTTTCAGGAATTTCGATTATTTCGCGTTGCTAATTTTCAGGCGCGAAAATTGCGTGAAATTCCCACTGGGGATTCTTTGTAAACAAAAGCAACAGCAACAACAGGTCACGGGTTTGTGAGTCACAGTGGTCACATTCACATCACAATCAACCATACCATATCGAAATGGTGTGGTGTGGGAGGAAGGAGTGTCTAAAATTTGATTTGCTCGTTGTTGGCTGCTCATCTTCACTTCAAAAGAAAGAATCCAAGATGGTGATACCAAATTGACCGAAGAAGCTAGGTATTATGAACTAAACTTTTGCTTTAATATGCCGCAGTTCATGTTTGGAGTTGTTGAATTGATGAAGTGATTCAGTCATTTATCAGTTGACCGTTAGGCCCCCTCTGCCCCAGCTGAGCAGTTGTTATTCTTCCTGAAGCACGTTGACTACTCTTAAATTAAGTTTATGGATCCATAGATATGATGAACAGTATCTCAATTTCAACTTTAACAAAACTACAGAATGGAAAAACCCAACATAAACCAAACTCAGGCATCTAGAATGTGAAAAGAAAATGTGTATGAACAAGAGGAGGACGGATGAGAAATTTGCAACCCTACCGTGGGTTTTTTACCGAGGATGAACAAACTACTCTTTCAGATGGAAAGAGCCTCACCTGCAGGGCAATTGACACGAAAACGAATCTTTCAATCGGGCCCAACAGGGCCAATTAATTGTTCAGAGTCAGAAGCTTCACAATTGTCTGAACCAAACTTGAACGAAGATCTTCCAAAATTTAGCAGACCTGTTTTCAAGCATAGTCATCATGTGACTATGTTTCAAGCTTCCAGCTTTGTTTCATTGGAAGGAAAGCAAGTGAAAAAATTAGATAAGCCCATTTTTAGGAAAAAGGAAGACATATATGACAGCAACCCAGACTGATAAATTTGCAAAGTGCGCCAGAAGATGTGCGCCTGGCCATTGTTTTAAAACAATGTATGTATTGTTCTTCCTTTGTTGTACTTGGAATTGTATGTTGAAGATCTTCTGTGTGCACAACATAATTAGCAGTCTGGTTGACAACAAGTAAATGGGTACCTCCCGTACTTTAAAGGCTCGGTGAAAATCTCAGAAAGCTAGGATTTCGGAGAAATTTCCTAGGAATCCAAGCTTTGTAACCAACCGAGAAAATCTAAAAGCTCCGAAAACTCGGAAAATGTTGATTCGAAGCGAGAGGACTCCTAGCTTTTCTAGGAGTTCTCCAATGTCTTCATCTATGTAGCAAATCGGAAAAAAGGCAAAAGCTCTGAAAACTTGGAAAGTGAAGCATTGCATCAAACAGGAATCCTAGCTTTCTAGGAATTCTTGGATTCCTTCAGCAATGCAGCAAATCCAAGAACTTGCAAGATCTCGGAATACTCGGAAAAACAAGATTGGCAATCCTCTTTGCTTTGTTTCTTCAAAATTTGTGGAAAACTATGCGAAGCTTTACTTATACCTACGAAGGGGCTGCATACAAAATGATGCTTCCATGCAAACCATCCGTTGGAAATTTTCAAAAACCCCATTGAATATTATAAGTTTTCTGATTGTGAGAATGTTTTATACAATTATTTTGGTGCCTCTCAAATTGGCGCAGTGATGGTGAAGTTGTTGCAATGATGTAGATTCCTTGATTGCTGTCAAAGCTCTGTAGACACAAAACTATGCAGGAAGTGAGAGCTTTAGAATTCAGTCTCTTACAGAACTTTTTTGGAAGAAATTTCAATAAACAAAAATTTTGAAAATATCTGGTCCTTTTACCCCCTCCCCCCAAATGTCCATTAGAGTTTTGTGTGAAAGAAAAACCCTCTAAAATGATATTTTTTAGCACACTGAAGGCCTTTCATGTTTGTACTTTGATCTGAGTGTCACTAATGCAGAGATTATATGTTTACCCAATAAGAGGTGGGACAGTGTTAATAAAGACTTTGTTAAGTCGCGCAAAGGATCCAAAGCCTGAGTATGTACCAAACTGGTGGATTTAGGGGAAAGCAAGTAGAGGCAACTGCCCCCCCCCTCAGGATAGAAATTCAGCTTGGTGCCCCCTTTTTGGTGAGAAGTGCGCCCCTAATTGTGACCATAAGACAATCTTTCTTAGGCTCATCAAAATGTGGGGAAACATGCAAATCAAGATGTTATTTAGTTTGAAAGCTAATAAATCTTTTCAACCAAGACTTCAAAAATTTGTTGCGTGCCTTTGGCATGCTTTCTATAATATGCCCTCTATGCTAGCTGCCCCTCCTTCAACTTTACTTTACTACATAGCTTCTAGATCCTAGGGTGGCGCCAGAAAACTTCCGACAGGGGGGCTGGAGCTTCCGACAAGGGGGCTAAAATGGATCAAAAATGCAGTTTTGGTACATCATTTTGCCAACTGTCCTGCGACAGGAACCAAAACTTCCTCTGACAGGGGGGCTAGTTGCTTCCGACAGGGGGCTGTAGCCCCCTCTAGCCCTCCCCTGGCGCCACCACTGTCTAAATTGAAGAATGTACCCAAGCAGCTGATGTTTAGACCTATAGATCAATTCTGGGATCTAAATGTCAGGGGATTGTTCGTGGCTTGACCAGTTAGACATAGACTGCCATAGGATATTGTTGCATATTATCTGCCCATGTTAGCTGGAATGTAAAATTAGCTAGATCAATGCACTAAGTGAAGTTCGTACATAATTACAGTATAGCTATTAAATGGAATTTTTATATCATGCATCATTCATTATATTAGGTTATGGCTGCAGTTGAGACTCTAAAGGCATCTGCCTTCACATCCAGTGCAAAAGTACCTCCTCCTATTGCTGGATTCAAGACATTTAATAATCAGGTGGCAGGACATCTTGAATTAAGGAATAAGCCATGTAAGTATATTTGCTGCTGCTGGGTGAGTAAAAAAAATCCATGTTTGAAAGGCCACTGCTCTAACTGCTCCCTGATTATCATAGCAATATTATTGAAAATAATTTACAAATTTGTTCAATTGGTTCAGTCATTACCCTATTTTAATCAGCCATTCCTCCCATGAAAATGGGAGATTTACTGCTGAAAGCCCTTCTAAAAACCAGCAAAAACAAATGAAAATAATTAGCAAAATTTCCTTCAGGTTTTCCTTCCTTCTAATGATGACACTCGCATGTATTCATGTATTCTGTCCTCTTGGGAGGAAAGTTCTGTTGTAGCCAACAATGGAAGGAAGCTCTGCAAGGTGATCCAAAGAAATTTATGACATCTTAACTTCCCTTTTTTTGCAGAAATATGTGTACAAAATCTTTATGTCTATCTTTATGACTGTAAGATTTTACAGTTAACTGTTAAAAGTGCTATTTTTGTACCAATCTTTGTTGTCAAGTCCTAAAATGATAAAAATACCATTTTTTGAGCATATTTTGGCAAAAGTAAAAAAGTTAAACAGTTGATGTTTAAACTTGCCTCAATTTTCAAAAAATTTCAAGTTTGCCATTTTCCATGACAGTTCTTTGCACCACAGGCTTCCTTCTGGATGATGACAGCCATGTTCTGAAAATGGTTGATGTCACAAGTCCCACTGGAATCATTGAAACTGCTTTCTTTGAGAGAATTTTCAACAATGATGATGAAATCGAGGTTTGGAAAGAACTGAGGACCTTCTTGCCCCAATATTATGGACTCCAACAAGTCAATATCAATGGAGAAAAGTGTATCCTTTGCTCCTAAAGGAGCCATTAATTGCTTTGTTTTACCAAAGTCATGTTGTAACTTTAACTAGCAGAATTTTTCACTCCAAAATTTTTACAACTCAATGCTTTCCTAAAGGTTTACCATAGTTTATGTCCTACGAAGTAACGTTGTATGAGAGGAGAAAGGGGAATGATTCGCAGTGTCTCTCAAAGACATCATACAGTAGTTCCATCGTTTCTTGTTACCTTGACCCCTTTTACTATCCCTTGTACACAAGCGTCAACCACATCCCAATATCTTGAAAATTTCTCAGTGAACTTCTTGTCATTTATCAGTTATCATTAAAGGAGCCTTGCCTGGCCCATTTTTTTGTCAAGAGGTAAATTGTTCCAAAAAATCTTGTATACTTTTGCAAAGAATCTTACTGTATTACAGCCTCAAATCCCCAAAATCCTCAAACATCTGCAAAATCCCAAAGAAAATCCAAAATCTTTGAAAACCTAAAAATCCCATATACTGCTTCCCAATAAATGATTCCAATTCTAACAAAACATTTCATTTGGCAATCTCCAAACTTGTTTAAACCATCCCATATCTTGCAGATCTTGAAATCGCATAGTTTTAGAAATCTTGTTGAAAATCTCAGAAAAGGGGTTTTTCATTTAAAGCGTCCTCTTTGTGTTTTGCACCCCCACCGAAATGATTATGATTCATAGTGCTGATAAAAATGATGGAAGAGACTTGGATCAAGTCTACCCCTTGGTTAGACTTGCTCCAAGTCTATTCCATGGTTTAACAGCATTTAAGGTGGATGTATACCAAATTCTTTATGGCAAAAATTTTTTTTTCATTTTTGAGGTTTTTATACTTTTTAATACATTGAAGCATGGAGACTCTAATGGATATTACAGTTTTTTGAAACTTTGACTCAAAATAGGGTAAATCATCAATTAGTTCTTTGTCCTATCCTTGACAACCAACATTTTCGGTTGCTAGGGAACAATTTTTCGTTCTATTCGTGCCCCCAGAAAGTTTTTAAGTATCGTTTTAACTGTTTGCATATTATAGTTGAATTGGATTTATTTGGAGACCATCTGCGTGTTTACATGGAGTACTTTGAAAGTTGAACGAGTGAATTAATTGCATTCAAAGGTGTGCTGCATGGAGTAAAGTCAAAGACTAAACTCACTGCACCATTGCTCATCGATTTGATTATGCCTGGAAGTAAGCAAAGGTCAACTTACAGGAAAAGGAGAGCTAGAGTTTTCTCTGGTAAAAGGAAACAAGAGGTTACTTTGACAGAAAGTGATGGTAATGTTGCTTCCTTGGGCCCTGTCAGTACGCCATCTTCCGGTGTTGCTCATTCACCACCAAAGAGGAACAGGTCGGAGGAAAAGATCAATGAAAACTGCCCTCTCATCATAAAACAAAATGAAGCAGTTGTTACTAGAAGAAGAGCACTTGAACTTGGAATAGATTCACAAAACAAAAAAATTGTAAAAAGTCATGGAAACCATATCATTTCAAGTTCTTGTTTGGAGCAAGAAATATTATCAGCTGTGATTTGTGCCAGCTGTCAAAATTCAAAAGGAAAGCTTCAGTTATTGCAAGATAACAGCAAACAAATAGGGGTACATGAATCTTTGATCCTCAGGTGTACTCATTGCCATCATGAATTTACATGTGACACAGGGAACAAGCTGCACCATGGGCGTTCTGAAATAAATGTACTTCTCATTCAGGCAGGTTTATTAACTGGTATTGGCCAGACAGGCTTACAGAAGTTTTGCTCAACTTTAGATTTGCCACCACCATTGACCCCAAAGGCATACAATGCAGTTGTCAAGGACATTCAGTCATCTGTTGAAAAAGAGTGTGAAAAATGTCTGAAAGCTGCTTCAGTGAAGTTAAAGGGATTTATGAAAGCCACTGATCCAAAGTGTGCTGATCTTGATATTAAAGATGATACCTTTCCTGTCGCTGTATCTGTTGATGGTACATGGCAGAAAAGGTATGGCTTTTCCTCTCTCCTTGGTGTGATATTTGTTATCTCCATGGATACAGGGGAAGTACTTGACTATGAGGTGAAATCCAAAGTTTGTTTTGAATGCCGCAGCCGAAGTTTATGGCCAAGAGACTCTGACAAGTATCTGCATTGGTATGAAACTCATAAAGATTCATGTAGCATTAACCATAGGTTGTCTGCTGAGGCAATGGAGAAAGAGGCAGCTGTTGACATATTTAAGAGATCAGTCACCAAGCAAGGCTTGAAGTATACAACATACGTTGGAGATGGGGATTCTTCGTCATATGGTGAAGTAGCAGATGCAATGTTCAAGCAGTTTGGTGAGGAGTACCTTGTAATTAAGGAAGACTGTGTAGGCCACATTCAAAAACGTATGGGTACAAGCTTGAGGAAGTATAAAGCACAGAAGAAAGGATCAAAACTTCAAGATGGTTTCTCAGTTGGTGGACGTGGAAGACTTAGTGATGCAGTTATTGATACCTTTCAGAATCATTATGGTAATGCCATAAGAAAGAATTCTCAAGACATCAATGAAATGCAGAAAGCTATTTGGGCTATCTTTTACCACAGCATTCTTGGCAAAGATGAGACTTTGTTTCAACAACATAGGTTTTGTCCACAGGGCTTAGACTCCTGGTGCAAGTTTCAAAACGATTGTGTATCAAAAACCAGCACTTATTCCAGTGACAAATGTCTGCCATCAGTGTTTCGTGATGAGCTCAGGCCAATCTTTGAGAGGCTCAGCAGCAAGACACTGCTTCAAAGGTGCATGAAAGGTTTCACTCAAAACCAAAATGAAGCACTTAACAATACTTTATGGGCAAAATGCCCAAAACGTGTTTTTGTTGGCAGAACAAAACTTGAAAGTGCAGTGGGATCATCAGTTTTGTTATGGAACAGGGGAGCTGCCAGTATGGGTTCAGTCTTAGAAGCAGTTGGAATTAAGGACTTAGGTTTTAATACAGCAGCTGGTTATAGATCAGAAAACAAAGTCAGAATTCAGAACATGAAAGTTAAATGCAACAGCAAGTATAGGAAAAGACGGAAACAGCTTCGTCAAGCAAGAAAGAAAAAGAATGTTACTGGTGTGTCATATTTGTCAGGTGGATTTGGAGTTGGTAAATTTGCAGAAACAACAGCTGAGATTCCTAAACACTTTAAAAAGAAAACTGCAAGAACTACAGGTGATGAAATCAAGATTCATTTTGTTGACGAGAGAGATGTAGTGTTGAAGATACACCAGAAAAATGGACAACGGAAAGGTCAGAAACACTCAAAAAAGACATAAAAAGCATCTTCCTATGCCAGAAACTGAAATCTGTAAGTTCATTTTATTAAATGATTGGTTATTGATGTCAGAGGAATAGATTTTTCAAACATAAAAAATGTTTTAAAGAACCAGCCAGTTTACCTTTCACATAAAAATCTTAAAATGCGTTTTTCTCAAAACGTCATTTTTCACCTTCAAGAAAGGATATATTAAAAACTGTGAGTCAGAAAGAGTTGATATTTTGAGATAGTGTGTGATTTGATATCAGTACTGATATGAACAGAGAAAATTTGAAAAATTTTGTTTGCTTGCACTGTTATATCAAAAAAACAATATTTCCAGGTTCCCATGGCAACGGTTGCTATAGTGATAAATTCCTCTGCTCATATTCATTTACACCAATCAAAAATTATTTGGTATCAGTGTCAACCTCTATTGAATTATAGAAATGAAGATATCCTTTCTCAAGTTTTATCAATTGTCTATGTTTCCATGGTGATAGCTACCATGTTACATTTTGTACAAAAATTCACTGTGTTAAAATTTGTTCAGAGAGCCATATTAAGTGTTCTTATGTTCTCTTTTGTAGGTTTCAGTTTCAGTTTCTACGGAAAAATGTCTTTTTTTGATATGAAGTCGATTTCTTGAATTTTGGTATACATCCACCTTAAGAAAATAATTACCTCTGCGGGGGCGTAAAGCAGGGAGAGGACGCTTTCGCCTTCGCTTTTCCTTCGCAGCGTCCTCTCCCTGCTTTACGCCCCCGCAGAGGTAGTTATTTTCTTAAATGCTGTTAAACCACGGAATAGACTTGGAGCAAGTCTACCCCTTGGTTGTTTGCTGTCTTTGAAAGATGTAATAATGATAATATCAAGAAGTGCAGTCCTTAATCAATTGCAGTATTTTACTTAAAACT
>OZ026575.1:25355832-25391832 GCA_964020215.1 Aurelia sp. 3 sensu Dawson et al. (2005)
GGAAAACCTGATTGCTGGTTTCTCAAAGCCTTCAATTATGGACATCAAAATTGGACAGATAACCTCCGATCCATTTGCCGATAAATCAAAAATCCAAAGAGAGGCAAGGAAGTATGAATATCAGAAGGAACTTGGATTCAGGGTCTTAGGCTGTAAGGTAAGCTAGGTTTTCCCCAGGGAGCTAAATACAAAGGTCTGTAGCACCCTGGTTTTCCCTTGCATCTATGCGGGAGGGGGGAGGGTATATTGACCTGTCATCTGATGGGGACGTGCCATTGATAGATTAACAATCTAGTTTTTAATATCGGTGACGTACTTGTTACTCCACTGACTTTTCATTGTATGGGGGTGTGCACTTCCAGAAGTAATTTTTCCAACCGGTTTTAGAATTTTCTCTTCGAAATGATTGCTGGCGGTGGAAGGAATCGTCGAAAAGTATGTGCCAAAACGTAAAAGTTCATAGGAAAGCAACGAAGTACCACTCTTCACAACCGGCTTTTAAAAAAATTGCCTCCTCTTGATACCCGGCATTAGAAAAGAAGGGTTAAAACGATACCAGGGAAGGAGTGCACATCTTTTCAGCAAAATATATTAAGTACCCCACCCGTGTTCCTCAGCTCTCTAAATGTGTTAGCTTTTTGCCCTCATTCGGTAGAACGAAGCATATGCTTTTGGCTCACCAAAAGTACTTCATGTGTTCCTTTCTCTGTTTTTACTAGCTATTTGGTGAACAGGCTGTCATGAATAAATCATATGCAGGAAACATGTTGCGCGATTCGGACTTTCAAGACCGTTTTTTAGTTTGTCACTGTGTTTCGTAACAAGGGGCACTCGGAATTTGTTGCACTCGTATTTCAACTTGCTTGAATTTTTTTACTTAATTACTAAATTTTTAATGTTAGAGAATTCTTTAGTTTTACTACTTTGTTGCTAAATAATTCATTGGAGCGATGCTGATTGCGAAATTTCTCAGCTGGTTACGCTAAGCCTTTCTCGCTTAGGAAGACGATATATTTCATTTTGAGTTTTCTTGGCACAAATGTATGCTTGCAAAGAAAAACATTCAAGAGCATCATAAACTAGTGCTAAATACGGTAAAACAATCCTGCTCATAGCTCTTTACAGTTGTCATGCCCAGGATGATAAAGATACAGTGTTTCCTAGTTCCCATAGCCGACGAGGGAACAAATCATTTGGATTGAAACGTTAAATGAAATAAGTTGGTTGATTTACGGCATGAGCGAAGGGAATGCCTAACAGTTAGGGGGGCTTGTTGTGGATCTTACCCGAATATGATGGCGTCAGTGACTTATAAACGCCAGAATGGAGCCTGAAATGTGTGATCATTTTTCGTGGACTGCAGCCCCGTAGTAGCCTGCGTGCAGACTCTGCTGATCCCTATTCAGACAGGTTGTCCTCTTGTAGGAGAACCTCTCTGAAAAGAAATCAGTAGAGTCTGCACACAGGCTACCCGGTAGTAGCCTGCGCGCAGTCTCAACGCTCCTCCGCGGGGCTACGCGCAGGCTACCTTGCAGCCCCCAGTCTCCTACGCTTATGATGTACGGTCTACGGATTTGTATAATTATTTTACTCTTTTGTAAGATTTGACCTTGCGAAGTGGTACCTTTGGTACCTTACGTGCAAGTCCCGATATGTTATCGTTTTGTTTCTTGCTCCATTTGATGTATTCTATTCGCTGCAATCTTGTCGAGTGAAGAAATAGGTAAAGGGTCTGTCTCACGTTAGATGTCTGGCCATAATATCTGCGAATAAAACTATCAAAGAGTTTCCAATGAATAATTTTGCGTCATCGCGAATCTCACGTGACGTGCAATGTGATACCGACTTCTTATGTCTTTATTCACAATAATGCTGATCTGAATCAAGATATCTCGTTCTAGGCATACAAAGTCGAAGCTGGTAAAACTGAATTCCATGACAAATCAATGTGTAAAAAGTGGACTCCTGGTGAAATTCCTCAACGTAAGTTCTAATCCTTGTTCTTTGATTGCATGCCCCCCGTCCCCCTCCCCCCGTTTCAATGTTGATTGAATTACACGCCATTCGCCCTTCTCAGCATTGAGTTAGGGGAAGGGAGGGGTTCAGAAGGTCCTGAACGAACATTTTTGCCTCAGTGTTTTAGGAATCATCACGAAAACACCAAAATTTGCCCATGTTCCCTCTTGTTCTCGCTATTATTGTTGTTAAAAGTTTCCAAGACTCGAGCAAAGCTAAGACGCATGTCTTCAGTTGAAGTGATCTCCAACCCACAAGAATTTGAACTTAGCGCTCTGCAGTTGTAAATGTACAGGTGTCTGAAAAATAATTGCGTCCGAGTTGGGGGGGGGGGGCTGTTGTGAAAGAGCTGTAGAGTCAATGGTCTCAAATCTCAGTTTCATACAGTTGCAAAGGTTAGGGTTCATCTTAGAGTTTGAGACCTTGTTTGAATCAATGTGATTGAGTGGTTGTTGATTTAAGGCAGAAATTAGTCGCGAAATTAGTGGGGGCCCGGGGGTTGTTTCAAAGCTAAGAGTTCTATCGTTCAACAGCAATTTCAAAATCAAATGTTTGAATCTTTGAAGGAAACGGTTCTAGCGTCATATTCAAATTTTGATTCTGACATTGCTGGAGAACGTGTTTGATTCTGACATTGCTGGAGAACAAGATAAGTGCTTGTGATGAAGCCACTACTAGACTGATTTCAATGAGTCCCAGTAATCGCTATTCAAAACGAGACTACTGCACCAAACTGAGACTGCTCATACTGAGACTCATAATATTACGGTTTTTTGGACTGACTTTTTCACTTTTGAACGCCCCGTGGAATGAGGCTACTATTCACAGTCATGTAAGAAGGAAGCAACCAATCATTTTGCCATTAATCAGTAACCACTCAACAGATTGACTCAAAGTCTCAAACTCTATGTTGAAGCGTGACCTATGCAGGTGTACAAAAACCGAGGCAATAAAAGCTACAGCTCCTCCACAATAGTCACACATACGGAGGACAATATACAGAGACACCCTGAATGTGTGTTTAAGCTCCAGGGGGCTACTTGACTTACAATTGTACGGGGTGTGCATTCCAAGAAATAGTTTTTTCACCTGTTTTTAGAATTTTCAGAATCTTCTCCTCTTGAAATGATAGCTGGCTTTAGAAGAAATCAGCGAAAAGGAGGCTCGAAAACGTAAAAAACTATAGGAAAGCAACGAAATAACACTTTTGAAAACCGGCTTTAGAAAAAATTGCCTTCTTTTGATACCCGACATTAGAAAGAAGAGGCGAAAACGATACCCGGGAAGGAATACACATCCTGTCAGCAAAATATAGTAAGTACCCCACCCGGGGCTTAAGCTGAGATATGCTCTATTTCAAACATAATTTCTTCTCCTAGAACTCTCATACTTCCTGGATCTAAAGACAGTTCCTGAGAGAATTCATCTTGTGAGAAAGATCACTGAAAAGCTGAAGAAATTACTGAATTGGTTTTTGCATCAAAAACGGGTAAAATTTTTCAGTAGCTCAATTTTAATTGCGTATGATGGACAGATGACTGATTATCCTGACCACAGAGAAACAAGGATTGCTGAAGATTCACAGAATGATGACGTCCTTGTTAGAATGATCGATTTTCCACATACGTACATTGATTTAGGTGATTCAAAGTCACAAGATGATAATTATATATATGGTCTTAGAAATTTGATTCATATGTTTGAGGAATTGGTTGATAAATGAACTGTGTCTTCCAAAAAAGCTATAGTTCGAAAAATAAAGATGCTAAACCTTGCGGAGTTTCTAACGAATTTTATCTGATGTTTCAATTAAAGGTGCTAAAAATCGCTTTTGAAAACATTTTTCAGCGGCCCCATAAGAGAGTTAAAAAAAACTCATTATCACTGAAGCTCAAACCGCTCTGTGGACTTACAGTAAGTCCCCGCATATGAGAACCTACTTTTTTGAGAGCCAGGCTGAATTAGGTTCTTATTTCAGAGGTACTAAGACTAATTTCAAGGTATAAAGGCCCCTTTTTGGAAGGATGCCTCATGTAGGCCCTTTCAGAGTAAAGAAGTTCAGCCCTATTATTTGTTTTGGGAGCGTCCTTGTGCACCTAATAACTAATTGGGGGGGGGATCAAACTTTAAGAGTCAAGTGGGACTTAATAACAGCAATCGAAAATCAATTTTGCTACCCGTGAAATAAGAACCCACGTTTCATCAAACTAAAACTGGTTCTTTTGCAAGGTGGATAATTTAGGAAAAACAGCCTCTCCAGGTTCTTATTTTCGTAGGTTCTTATATGCGGGGATTTACTGTATAGCTAACAAGGAATCCCAATTGTCGCGCCATGGAAAACGAGATCGAAGCATCCTTATTTTTGTAAGCATACTTCTATTAATTTTATTCTTGATATTTATCCATATTCCCCATGGTATACCAGACGAGTTTTAGAATTTCAAATTTTTTCGTTCATTTCGCATGCTATCATGTAGCCCCGGTGCTGTTTGTAAACTTGCCCGGTGGGTGCAATGTTAATGAAGATATGACACCACCCTCGTCCACGATTTCACTGAGAAAGGGGTATATTTGAAGCAAAATCCTAGGACCTAGAATCTCAGAATAGGGGGTATTTCTCTTCAGAACATATCCTAACAACATTTAAATGTTGATGAACTTGAGACCCCAGAATACAGTGAATTCTACCTGGTCTAGTGGTCTAGAAAAGTGAATGGTAATACAGTGCAGCAATCCGAAACTTTTCTCTCCGAACCAGTATTCGAAATTTGAAAATCTTTTCAAGGTCTAGTGATACTCCTTTAAAAGGGTGTTATCTTCGAAAGCTCTCCGTGATAAGGGGTCCATTCGCAAACCACAAAATCAGAGAAGAGGGTATTCTCACGGGGGGGGGGGTTCTCGGCTAAATTTCGGGTAGGGGGGTGCCGCCCACAGTTTGAAAATGTAACCGTTGGCTAGACCAATTTTTGTGAAAATGATACCCTTGGCTAGACTAATTTTTCCTTCAGAAGTGCTCTGAATTGGCATTTTCTAGGCAAAACTTGCCAAATTTTCGCATTTTCTAGACCAAAATTTTTAAGAAGTTGGGTTTTTTTTACAAAAATTACCGAATTTTGACATCTCTTTGACCAAAATTCCCAAAAAGCATACCCTTTCCTAGACCTAACTCGACTAAAATTGCCAAAAAGTACAAAAAGCCCTTGGCTAGACTAGAAGTCCGAAAAAGTATACCCTCGCGGGCGGCACATCCCCAGGTACCTTTACTATGGAAGAACCCCCCCCCCCCGTGGGTATTCTGTGAAACAGTATGGACGAGGGTGGTGTACCTTTTGCCACTGAATTGCACCCACCGGGTAAACTTGTCAGTTCGCAGCACCGTAAATTGCTTATAATAGATGTAGATATTCTAATTCTTTCCATTGAAAACATCGAAGGGAACTTTAGGTTCTTAGCCATAATTCCAGAAAGAGAATTTTGATATCATCACTTTTTCAGACTTACAGCATATTTACAATTTATGGTTTTTTTTTGTTTTATCTATCATCCTAAAGTGTTAAAATATACACAAACAACAGCAGTTAAACTAGAATACACAGAAGAAAAATATGTTGTTCGTAGCGAGAAAGGACACATTAAGGTCATCGAGTTCCCACTACAAACGACATATTACAAAAATTTAATACATCGATAAATCTGGAATAACAAAAAAACTTTCCCCTACAAAAATTTGAGTTAACAACCAGATGCGTCAAAGAAATATATCTCGGACTTGCGTGGTAAGGCGGATTTCCACTCAGTCAATTCCTCCGAAATTTCTGCTCGTTGTGACGTCATCAAATTGCTAATTGTGAACCACAAAAGCAAAAAGATTCAGTTTGCTACTATATTGTAGATTTTCAAAGATTGAGCTCTGTTTGCAATTTATGATGTTTTTATCATTTTCAAAGCTTCCGATGCCGTCGCTCGTACATTCTATCATGAAAGTTCGAAATGCTGTAACTCCAAAAATAGTGATGATATAGAAAGTTTGTGCTTTCTGGAATTACAGAGAACGACCTAAAGCTCCTTCAGTCCAGGGATGACGCCAGAAATTTTCCGACAGACAGGCTGGAGCTTTCGACAGGTGGGGGGGGGGGGGCTAAAATGACTGAAAAATGGATTATAGTTGGTTGGTAGCCGAGTTCAATGTAGAAGTAATTCCCGCTCTTATTTTTTCAGTTGAGTTGTAGAATCTATTTTTGTAGAATGAAAGAATACATTTATTCAATTTGAATTTAATTACAACTTATTTTTGAACAAGTATTAGTGAAAATTTACCATTCAGTTGTTATATCAGGCGAGATCAGTTTGAAATTTCGGTTGTCAATTTTGCCCCTTCTCTTTTTCAAGCAAAAGTCTGTCGCAGATTCCGTGGTTGACTTGTTACGTTGAGTCCTATTAATCGCTACTACCCACACCCCCGCTCATACTTGTATAAGAGGGGGGGGGGTTGATTGGGTGGTAGCGTTTCCTCAACATAATAAGTATAATTCGGTGTACCGTGAGATTTGCAAATTTTCAAAATTCTTCATGCAAAACAGCGAGACAGACTTCTGATGTGGGACCGTAAATAGATTTATGACCTGGTTCCTTGTTTCGCCCCAAACTTTAAAGAGAATCAACAAAAATAAAGCCACACGAGTAAAGAGTCTTGGTATTCTATTATTAGCCTATTGCATTCGATGATTTCCGCACGACGCGTGCGATTACTGGGCCCCCTTCATTTGTCCTTTGTGAATTCGCGCATGCCCCTAAAGCTCCTGAATGTCCCATTGATCAGCGAGTCAATCAGAGTTAACGTATTTCCCTTTGATTTACAATAGGGGAAACTCGCAGTATCCCGAAGAATTTTTTAACCTTTTTCCTTTATCCTTTTTGAAGTGCTCATCTTAAACTACGCTCTTTCCTCCGTCATAACAGCCAATTTTCGTTTTGCTCAAAAAACGTGTTCAGTAACAAGTAGAAATCTTTTCTCGAACAAGAGTTTGACTTCTTTGAAAAAAAAATGGTTCCCCGAGATTTTCCAGGATCTGCGTGAAAACAAGTCAGTCTAGCTGTATAACTGTATATACGTCTTTTTAAAGGAAACTTGAATTTTGAGCCAGTGATGAAGTTTTCCAAAATCATCAGATTTTACGTTATTCAGTATGCTCCAGGAAGGGTGAAAACATTGTAAAATTAGAATGAAGGTTTCCTTTACTGGTACGATGCCTCTCAAAATGAATCGATGGTGATCGATACGGTTGAATGGGTTTTGTGTCACATCTCACATCTATTGTCCAATGAGATGGTCTTTTGAAAATGAAGTCCAATCAGATGGCATATGATGATTGATGAACTCTATCATGACTCCCTTGTCTTACCAGTGTAGATTCCATTTAGAGTTTTCAAATTTCCCAGTCCTGGAGTTTCTTAATTTTTCGGCCATCTCCAGGTCAGAGTTTCATGAGAGCGGTTCTTTTTCATTTGTTTCCTGTTCATATTGCTCGGGGGATACTTGAGTATGTCTAAACATTGAACAGGCATAAAAAGGCCTTCTTTTGAAATGTTCACGGGACGGAAGCACTGATAATGAACATGGAGATCGTTAGGGAACCTTTAAAGCCTAGTTTCCATATGATCGTAACAGTCGGCGACGCGTCGCCGAGACAGGCTCGGGGACACATCGGGGACGTTTGGGTTAAATGGAAACATGGTCTTAAGGACGTCGCCGATCAGACGGGGACGGTACAGGGACGCATCGAAAGAGTTGAGATGAGTTTAAAGCGTTGTTTCCATATTATCATAACAGTGATCGTTTCCATATGTCGCCGACTGTTCGGGGACACGTCGCCGAAGTGTCGCCGACTGTTGCGATCATATGGAAACCAGGCTTAAGAGATTCATATGAAACTTCGAGTTCTCAAAATCTACGTAACCCCCAGTACCGGCCCCAATTTCTAGTTTCTTATAAAAAAACATGTATGGACAAAACTGTGACCGATTTTGATCCCTTCAGTTAAAATTTCCTTCCATGATCACCATAATAGAAGAACACGAATAAAAACAATGTGTCTATCTTCTGACAGCGATTCCTCCTGCAGATCTACTCGTATAATAATACATTTATGTTCATTTCCACTTTGATCTGCCCTAGGAAACTCTTATAAACACAAAATCTTTTGAACATTAACAAATATGCAATGCTCTGAACGGAACACAATTCTAACGCAATTTTACTTCTTTTTTTGGTTATTATTTTTTGGTCAATTTTTCTTCTTTTTTTGTTTAATATTTTTTCGGTTATATTTTTCTCACTACAAAGCTTCACGAACTATGAATCAAAATTTTGACGAATAAAAATGAAAAACATAAAAGTTTTTGCTAAAATTCAACAAAATCATAAGTAAAATCGTAATCTTTTCAGAACCAAATTAAAATAGATATAAGTTCTCTGTTGCAATGCTACCCTTGATAGCCATGCAACTTCAACAAAGCAACGGGAACTCAACACTCTACTGGATATCTTTAGAAAAATTCCCTTACTTATGTACAAGTCAGTGTCCTTCTTGAGCTATGCACATATGAGTTCTCTGGTTGGTCCATGTTTTCAGTTCTTCAGGCAAAGTTGAAGATTGTCTTGGCAGTAGCTGAAGTGGCTTCTGCAACTTCTTTGGCATCCTTGTTCAAGCATTTTGCAATGCATCTTACAATCACTGGCAATGTGCAAGGTTCATTGATTCCTTCCCATGTGAATTCAAGGAGGGACTCGCTGACAGGGTCCAACTCTGACTTGGCCAGGTTTGGGATCATGTATGGGGCATCGCTCTGGATCACCATCTTGTCCAGTGGAAGGGCACCACTCTGGAGTGCTTCTCGTAAGGCCTTGCCATGTTTCTCTGAAATTCAAACAGGTTTGTTAAGTCAGCAGTTGTTGGAGGATATACCGTAAAAGCTCCATTAAGTCCTCAGGGGGTTATTTGACTTCAGGCACTCCATTGTGTGGTGGGGGGTTTAAAGAGTCTCTGCTAACCATGATCCTTTGTGGCGCCAAATTCGACTTTCGTATTATCTGAAAGTCATTTCTGGCCTAATTTCTCTTTGCCTTGCTTTCATTTGGCGAACAAAAGGCTATGTTGGACAATGGGTCTTAAGCATAGACAAAGGTGTAGAGTCTAAATTTTGACATTTCTCTTTCGCCAATTTCAAAAGGGGCCTAAGCAACGGACATACCTCGCACGTGCGGACCTCCCATACCTCGCACGTGCGGTCTCCTGTTTTTTGTATGCCCATAACAAAGAGGGGCGCAAAGCCTAATGGTTAGCAGAGGGTCTTTAATAGAGGGGTCACAGAATCCTGGCTCAGAGTGGCGGGACTTATTAGAGTGGAGGGGCTTATTTGAGAGGCAGGACAAATTATAGGGGTTTAAATAGAAATCCTGGTTGCTCACTAGCTGTTGAATATTTGTATATATACTGTGTGACCCAAAAAAAGTGACCTGCCGCAATCTGTTATAGAAAAATAAGTAAGAGGCCGATGGGAATGCTTCAAACGTTGTTCTGTCGCTTAAAGACTAGTCTACATTTTGGGTATTTTTTGCAATTTTTTAGCTCGGTAAAATTTGCAAATTAAGGATTTTGAGGAATGGGGCATGCCAGAAATCCTCAACAGTCATCAAAAACAGGAGATTGATCTACAGCCCTTTCAGATCTTCAAAACAATGTGGAACGTGTTTTACTTCAGGGTGGGAATAGGCAACTCAACACAGTCAAAAATTTCTAGAGAAAGTTTATAGTCCCCAGGTACTAATGAATTAGGAATAAACGTTCCCTATAAACTAATTGAATTTCAAAGGAATTCAACTTTCCATGCAATTCAAGAATTTCTTTACAGAAATGCAGAAGTATCCTTGTCCCTTCAAACAAGAATATTTTAGGTACTTAGGGACTATAAACTTGCTCTGAAAACTTTCGACTGAATAGCCTATTCCCAGCCCGAAACAAAACACACTCCTAATTGTCTAGGATTTCAGGCATGCCATTTTTCCTCCAAATCCTTAATTTGGAGAGTTTACTGTGCTGAAAAAAATTGCAAAAAATAATACTATTGCAGGGTAGTCTTTTAGTGACAGAACAACATTTCAAGCGTTTCAATCAACCTCCTACTCATATTTCTATAACAGATTCCACCGGGTCACTTTTTTGGGTCACACCGTATTAGTCATAAAATAAATTATCAATAGACACATACTACTAATAATTGCAGCGTTGGCTGCATGATATTCTCAAAAAATTGTGGGGCTATGACTGTCATTTTGTGGAAAAATCGCATATTTTACCAATACAATAACAAAAATGTCAGAGGTGGTGTCATCAAAGCCAAGTTAATCCTCTCATATTCCATGGAATGAAGGCCTGTTTTAGACTGATGCCTTTTCATCCCTTGTTTCTCTGCGTTCCTTGGTCAAGAGGGACTAATGACATTACTCTGAAATAGTGGGCCCACTTTAGGCCCACATGGGGTGGTTCCGTATTCACCAATCAAATCGCTAGAATTCAGTTTTTAACCAATCAGGGGCCGCTATTCAGAATGATGTTGTTGTTGCTCTTAAAGAACGGTTGAAGAAGCCTGGAGTTCTGCAGCTTCGATGGATCTATTTTGCTTCTACAGAGGAAGATTACTGCCTGAAAGGTATGCATTTTGCGTTTTGTAGGTCAACACAACATCATTCTTTGTACTAAAAGTTTCTTTTTCAATGTTCGAGCTCTTTAAACCAGATTTTGAAGCGATTTTGTTGAGTGTACGAGAACTCCCACCTGTTTAGGCCATTTTGACAAAGTGGGCCCATTATATAAGCGTAACATTATGAGTCCCTATTGACCAAGTGATATCAGCAAATCAAAGAACACAGGGAAACAAGGGACGAAAAGGCATAAGTCTAGGCCTGTTTGTCTGACTTTGTATTGGTCTTCAGATGGTTGGCTGGGAGAGTCATATTGTGATGCAATGCCAACAGAATTGAACTTACTGCACCGATGTGGGGTTGCGAGATGGGGGAGGGGGCAAACATATCTTGTAATGTCAACTGAATGAGAAAGGCCTATTACTTTTATCCATTCATATGATGGTGCAGTTTGTTCCCATTTCCCAAAACGCTGCACTCACCAACTAATGTTATTTCAATTAATATAATATATATATACATATGTATGCGTGTGTGTGGTACCTTTGCATATAAAACCAGTAATTCCAATGTAAAATCCCCTAGCAACATAGGCACGGATCTCATCAGCATTTCCAGTGAAGCAATGGATGATAACTGTTGGAAGTTGTGCCTTGAATTTGTCCAAAATCTCAATCAAAGCATCATGTGCATCACGGTCATGAGCAAGGATCGGCTTGTTTGCAGAGCATGCAAGCTCAAGCTGAAAAAAGAATATTACAACTGTTACAAGGTGAAATGAATACAGAATAGGGTTAAAATATAACCCCCCTGCAACATAACTTCTCTTTCTTTTTCACACTTGCTTGGTTTCTCAACTGATGTCAAAAGATATAGAGTTTAATTCCCATATCTTGCATTATTGCACTGCTATGTGTTAAAAGGTTCTTGTTTTTGTTGTCTTTGCTGTTCAAAAAGAGCTAGTACAGGCACTGGTTACAGTTCATACCAAAACTACCCCTTCCACAATATATATACAGAGCGTGTCTGTCTAGGAATATTTGTTATGTTAGGATCAACAAAACAAAGCTGATCTTATCACAATGTTACTAATGATTTTCCCAGGTATCAAGCTTCTGAAATGACACTCATGTTAACATGATTTTTATGTCTTGTTCAATTTTTACCTCAATTATCCCTGTGACAGCCTGGGGATCAACAAACAATTCTTCCGCATTATGCCAAAGGGGTGGTGTAAAAATTTACACCTGGGATTGTGCACTGAGTAAGAACATAGCATATTTCCAATAACTGTATAATGCCAGCTCCTGGTGTTGTCAAAGCCCCTGGAACAGAGAACCTTGGGGCCCAGAACCAAATTTTAGAACTTCCTGGGGGTGTCCAATTGGGATGGTCAGGGTAGAACTGAACAAGACATCAGACATACTCAAATTACCTTGCCTCACCACATCATTCAGTTGTACAACAAACATGCATACCTGCTTTTCAAAAGCCTTCTTTTGGTCTTCTCTTGGAGAGTAATCACGGTTGAAATCCAATCCAATTTCACCAACACATACAACTTCAGGAGAATTGACAAGCTCCTTCATAGCTTCCAAAGATCTATCATTGAAGTCATCCTTGACAAAGTGGGGGTGGATTCCAACGGAAGCATACAAAATGTTTGGGCGTGTCTTTGCCATGACAATAGCAGATCTACTGGCATTCAGTCTGTTTCCAGTAACAACCATCTTCTGTACTCCAGCAGCCAAAGCTCTTGCAATAACATAGTCTGCAGACTGCTGAAACCTGTCATTTGAAATGAGGTAACACTTGTAAACGGAGATAAAAACACATATATATCTAAAAACATGCACCCAGGGTCCATTGACAGCATACTGAAATTCCAGACTATCTGGGAGGATTAATGTGAATGCAAAGCCCGTGCTAAACATATCCGTTTTCTTGCAAAAATGGATTTGCGTGAAAGGGGCCTTAATTCAAGCAATCTAATTTGGCATCAAAGAAATTGAGAGAGAGAGCAGAATAGAAGGAACGAGAGGAAGGAAACAAAAGGTACATCGATGGAAAGAAAAGGAAGAGGGAGAATGAAGAATGGACAGAAGAGATGATGAAAAAGAAACAAAAACTGAAGATAAAAAGAGAGAGGAATTGAACGATAAAAGGAATAAAAGAAAATCAATGATTGGATGATGCAAGGAACCGTCCTCAGTGGATTATCAACTAAACTGTACACAAAATTGCAATTAAAGTATGATCCGCGCCTACGGAAAATTGATAACACAATCTAAGGAACATCTTTTTGCACTACTTCACTTGAACATCTGGTGAACATAACACAAAAAAATTTGGGATACACAAACCTTCCATTGGTAAGGTTGACACCAGCATCAATGAGAGCAAAGATTTGATCTTGTGCAAGTACAGGCAAGTTGTATCTCTGTCTAAAACCACCTCGTGGGTTGCGGTACTGGCCATTGTAGTTGTACTGCTGATTACGTCCTCTTCCAGACTGTTGTCCTCGTCCGCTGCCACCACCTCTTGCTCCACCTCTGCCTCCGCGTTTTGAAGCTCCACCACTTTTCTGTGGCTTCTCATCAGTCTTAGCTTTCTTTTTCCCATCTCCCTTTTCTTCCTCAGTTGATTCTTTCTCGTCCTTGTCTCTGGCAGGTTCAATTTTCAGTTCTTTACCATAAAAGTCAATGCCATTAAATTTTACAAGTTGCTGGGCAATATGTTCTGGCACACTGACAAAGCCATAGCCTTTCGATTTGTTGTTGGCATCAACTGATAATTCTACCCAGCATGATGATCTGAGATATGATGTTGCTTCTAGTCCAAATAAATGGCAAATATCTTCTTTGCTGACACAGGGGTCCAAATTTCCTGTTGGGAATTCAAAAGTTTTGATGAACAGATCAAGAGAATGATGGATATAAACATCTGCCTTGGGCATTCTATCTGTTTGGTTCAAAAGCTGAGCAGCAAGTGCAGCAATTGCACTCAAAATATACAAAAACTGAATTGCCCCCAATCAACCAATGCACACAAAAAATAAAATGCCGGAGGCAATACTTGACTACAAGTGCTTCTCCTTTTGAAACAAGATCATGGTTGCCCTTGAAAACTATTCCTGGAATGCACAACCAGCAAAGCCAGCAACCTAGGTTTCAGAGCAACTTTTGTAGCTTGCACTGTTTTTGTTATGACTTGATCAACTAGAAAAATAGGATTGACTCATTTCTGATTACATTCAAATGCCTAGGCTTGTAGGCAAGTGCCAACAAACGCCAAGAACATTCCAGTCGGCAGTTTGCCATGTTTGTTGGCAAAAGTGGCTGCCAAGGCCATGCCACTTCTGCCAAGATATTTGCCAACAACTTATTGGAAGGGTAGAGGCAAAAGATGTGATTCCCTGTGCAGTGAGAAATCTAAATTGTATCATTATGTATCATTATGTTGCAACTAAACAATCAAAACAAAATTTCATGCATTGCTGAGAGCAATACACGCTTTTGAGATTTTGATTCACATTAGATTGAGGCAAGTGATGTTCCTGGCAGATTTCAAAAGAACTGACGTCATTGTGAAAGGAGTCTATTCCCTGATCAATGCCTCAAAACAATTTCTGCTTTCGTCATTTCACTTACAAAATTCATTCCATGAACCTAACTTGTGAAGCAATGACGGGTTTAGAACCTTAAAAAGTCATATTTCTTATCATATATGTATGAGTACTATTTGGGCTTAAAAATATGGGCATGCCATGTTTAAAAATAGCAGACAGCTGTCTTTTCAGGGAAAATTACAGGGTTTTATCATGCAAGCAATCTTCTTTGTGTGAAAGAAATGTTTAGGTCTAAGGTTGGTAGCAAGTGTCTTAAATATTTGGCAACCCTGCCTAGTATTTCTTATCATAAGTTTCTTGTTTTATTGCTATTCACATGAAGTAGGGTCCATTGGGTTAAAATGGGTAAGTCAGGGTAAAATGAGTAGGGTAAAAATATGGATTAAATGTTGCCCAATCTTTGTTCAGAGTTTCCCTTGAGCTACATCTGCTGGAACGATGTTCCTTGGCCCAGTGAATGTCTATTTATTGGCCCAGGTCTACTGTTTTCCAACAATCAATACCACCCACTTTATCCTATCTTTCATAAATAATACAGAAATACACTACGACTTTACAGACACTTCAATTTTCTCTTCTTCAGTAATCCTTTTCTTATATTTTGGTGTTTTTCACCTAATCCTTCTGTTTTCTGAAAAACAATATAACAATGAAACTTTCCATTATTGTTCTTTTGATGATTAGCTTTTAAGAAATAACATTGGTCATTAATCAATCACAACATTTGTTGCCAGGCTACCAAAAACAGGGAAATTGGCAAATTCATAGCTTCTTCACAAGAAAATTCTATTTAATTCAATTACCCAACCAACTTTATAGAAAATGTTCTTAAATGATAACAAAACCAATGCCAAATCAAAATACATACCAGGTGACCCAGAAAAAACTTCAGCTAGATCGCAAATAGTATTTTCTTGAAAGGAAATGTTATGAAGACAAACAAAGTATCAGCATATAGCTGAAAGGCTCCGCTATCTTTTGAGACGTTGCTTGGTCAGTTTAAGATATGCGTACTGTCCAAAGAAACGGTTTCAAAAATGCGGAAATTCGTTGATTTCTCGGACCACTCTCTTGCTTTCCAGTCCATTCTTTGGAAAGTGTGAAAAAGCTTAATTCTAAATTTGCTTTGGAGCATGAAACTTGAAAGAGGAACAGAGGTCAATCATTTGGCAAACAAAAAATTTCCCTGGACAACTTCTAATCAATTGCTATGTCGAGTTTTCACAAAATGTTGACTGGAATATGATGTCGATTATTTCACTCAAAATGAGGAATCCTGGATTTGAAATTTTCATTAAATCTGGTTTTTCGGATGGTAATCATTGCTAAAAATGACCATGCGGCATCTCAAAAGGTAGCTAAGCCTTTCAACTTAACTGTGATAGAAAGCATTTGGCAATAGCTTTTGATTTCAGGGAGCTAGTTATGATCTATGGGTCACCCAGTACTGGCTGAGCCATGGGCGGAAGGAGACTACTGTGTTAGCCTAAAAATGCTTAAATTGCCTCATAAAGAAATATATTCATTCATACTTACGATGCTGTAGTTGTCTCTTTCTTCTTCATTGTCTTTGGCCAAATATTTCTACCAATATGCAAGCAAGACTGCGGCCGATAGGCGCTGCCATGTCTGCCATGTTGAATTGATTCTACGCTGTGCCTCGATGTGAGTTCTGGGAAGCCCCCAAACTCGAAAACGAGAAGGGATTGGGAATTCCCCCAAAGCGAAAGCGAGGAGAGGAAAGAGAAGGAATCAGTCTTTCCTCATATGGTTCACCCCAGCACTACATGCGCATGCGTAGAATCAATTCAATATGGCAGAAATGGCAGTGTGGCCAAAGACAATGAAGAAGAAAGAGACAACCACAGAATCGCAAGTATGAATGAATATATTTCTTTATGAAGCAATTTAAGCATTTTTAGGCTACCACAGTAGTCTCCTTCCACACATGGGTGAGCCAGAAAAAAAGTTCCCACTTTTGAAAATTCATAGTACCAACAGTACATCACAGATCTGAATGACTAAATTCCAGTTAAAAGCCAAAAGATAAAAGTATTTTTCATATTTTTCTCACATTTGTACGAGCACTAGATGTCAGGCCCTAAAATGACAGGCGCTTGATTTGAGACCGAGCACCTCCACACAAGTGCTTGCAAGCACTTCACTGATTCTTTTGCAGTTGCAAATCATAATCAATTGACCAACTTTTTTTTCCTTGCGTTTGTTTAGTAGGCTACCAATCTCTGGATTTTTACTGCTGAAAAACTGGCCAAGCTTTTGACTTCAAATTTGGCATGTGTGTCCACGAGCATATTGTGTGTTTGGTAAAAAAGTTTGATCAAAATCTTTAGATTAGCGGAGTGGAAAATGAAGTTCTTCTGAAGCAAGTAAAACATTTTGAAATGAGCCCTCTCCAGAGCCATGACAATAAATAGTTCTGTTTAATGTCTTTCGATTGCCAAGAGTATGAGCAATCCCATACTTATTACAGAATTTCTATAGTCAAATTGGTTGCAAAGCAATTAACAAGTTTCTGGAGGGGAAGATTTCTGAAAACCAGCCTTCCATGCTAATCGGAGTGTGTTGCAGAGTCATCCTTAACTAACCATTTGTGTTTCAACATAATAGCACATTGTTTATTCTTATATGATGTTTTAATGTCAAGAAACGTACCTGCAGTAGTGTTAGCAACCACATTGATAATTCTGCATTCAAAAAATAAGCAAAATGGAAAAAATTTCATGTTAGATTAAGAAACTTTCAGTACTATGGCCTGATTCTAGTTTCTTATAAAAAAACGTGTAACATGCTTCAAACATTTGGTGTCAAACAGTTCTTATCAGCAGTTGTCAACATTTACAAAAAAAAATCATGTGCAGTGCTTGCAAGATTGTTTTGAAAAAATGCCTAAAATGGGCTGGTGAGTAGGAGAACTTCTTTCTTCAGAATTTGGCATAATAAATCTACTTGACTGAACCAAAGGCACAACTACCTAAAAATTTCTTGGAAAACCAGTTCTTTTGGTAGAGATGACGTGATGAGGGCCTGGGCCGAAATTAATGCCATCCCAATTCCCAAGTTTCCACTTTCTATCCTGGCCAACCAACTTTGTACGTCCTTTCTTCAATAAATTGACAGAACGAAGTTCAAACTAAATTTAATCTTCATTGCTAGTGACTGACGGCGGACGTAGGCGAAAGTGTTTTGCTGTTTACGTAAATGAAAGCTGCGCGTCAGAAGAAGTAGTAGCAGGCGGTGCTTGGCCGAGCAGATGGGGGTGGGGCTCCCTAACAATGGATTTTCGGCACGTCAAAAAAGTATCCTACCTCCTTCCAAAATTTTTAATACATTTCCTCGTCGAAAAAAACAAATCGGCAGCCTGGTTTAAATCTCCCCTCGTCTTTAGCCCTTCAATAAATTCGATCGACGTAACAAACGGCAGGATTGCGTGAAACAGTAACAAACACAGCATTGCTTGGCCAGACAATCGGAAGAGCAAACAATTTAGCAGCAGCAGGTCGAAACTTTTACAACTTATAAATCATCAATAATCTCAATAACTTGCAAAAGGACAGCAAAAATATCTCACCCTATATACTTGAGAACGTATTAGGGCTATTCATTCGCTTGTAAATTAATGTCGAGGTTTGCTGAGGACGAAATGTATCCTCCCTTCTCAACAGCACGTGTCTGCCGTCTGGTTCGAATCGGGAGGGAAGGCCTTCTTTTCATAGTGACAGGTACTTTCCAAAAAAACCATTATTCTCAGACCTTTGACCATAGATTTATCACTAATAATATAATTACCAATTGAATAATGTTCTACGATCAACATTGAGGTATTTCAGTGCTTAATTTTACCTATAAATAACGATTCTATGCGACGGCATGCAAGCTGTTTCAATATGGATTTGGACGCCATATTTCCTTGGCAAGGTGAGCTTTCAACTCGCTTTTCTGGGCTTTGTGTACGCTTTTAAGACAAAAAATTACTTCTTACCAATAAAGAACTTCTTGTTAACAGACATGGTTGAGTCTCGAAGCGCTGAACAAAGTGGTTGAAGGACTGGAGTGATTTAAGCAGGGCTTCGGAGGCCTTGCACGACGGATCTGCAGAAGGAGAAGCTGCAAAAGAATGTCGGCAAGCAGGCGTGGAGAACAAATTTATACCACGTGGTATAGAAAGGCCTGGGAACCAATTCACGCTGCGTGGCGCCTCCTCAGAGCAGCAAATCTTCAGAAATTACATCTCCTTTAGGCTCCTTTTCTCGTAAACACCAGCCCCCCTGGGAAGGATAGAAATAGATTTTATGATGATTTGAATGAAATTCTAATTGAAGTTACAGAACGTGGCAGTTTGTTTATCACAGATTTGCGCCTCTGGCGATTTGAAGTACCATATGTCGAGTCTCTAGAGGTGCAATGTGTCTGTTATTATTATCCTTCTAACTTGGATGACGCGACGGAACGGGACTGCTTTTGCTCGAAAAATGTAGGTTTTCCTTCCAGCCCCACCTTCAGGAGGGTGAATTGTTCCCTCAAGAGCCCAGCTCGCCCTAAAGATAAGAAATGGAAACTTGCGTTGCATTTGTCTGATGCTTGAAGGGTAGTCTCCCAGCAGCCTTTGACCCTTTTTGAGTGTAGCTTTGACCGAGGGGCTTTTCACTCCCAAGAATCTCGTATACCTTTGGCAAAAATCATTTTTTCAAGAAAAATCCATCGAAAATCCGTATAAATCCCTTTGTTCTAAAAAAAATCTCGTACGCTTTTTCCAATGAGTGAACTGCCCCTCGGCTTTGACAAGCAATTGATAAGTATTTTCATCTTCTTGTGTTGTTCACGAAAATATCTGCAAAATTGCAAAAAAAACTGAGCAGGGACCCCTGAAAAGTCAAGTCATTGCTGTGAAAAGGATACATTTTCCACAACCCCACATATCCAGGGAAATGCCACTGGAAATTTTGAGGGATCCGGCCAATCTCGTACGCTATTTTACTCGTGATATCGTCTCAAATGATATATTAAGTGAAATTTGCGATACGCAAAATCATCCCCTTCTTCAGTTATTATCATTCGCGGGCATTCTAATTTAGCAACTTTATGTCCTCCACTGATAAGGGTTTGATCTGTATGCTGTTTAAATCAGCTTTTCACACAGGCATAAAGTTGGGAATCTGTCAAAAATTGACGATCTTCTTTCAATGACGACCAAGCATTTTTCATTTATTTATTTAATCATATTTACCCACAAATCCCTATCAGCTTATACAACAACAAGATAATAGTTTGAAAAATAACAATAGTAAAAAGAAAAATATAAAAAAAGAACAACGTACTATATTATATCTAAAAAGAATAATATGGAGTGCTGCTCTTCCTAGGGATCGTGCTTTGGGTAAATGCTAGTGTAGCAAGAGTCCTTCAGTTTCTTTTTAAATGTGAGAACTGTGGGGCTATTCCTTATATCAAGAGGTATATCATTCCACAGTTTAGCACCAGAGTAAAGCAGTGTACGAAGAAAGAAAATCCAATTGAGAAACTGTGAAATCATGCAAGTTTTTATGAATTCTAAGAAAACAGCCACACTTTGAAAATATAAGCTAATATACAGTTAACGCTATACTGAAACCGTGTATCTTGCAACACCAAGGTTAGTAATAGGCAATGGCGGAGCCAGCTCTGAAAAATCCAAAAGAAGTGGGGAAATTTTGACGTAATTTTCAATCTGAAGGTATACCAAACAAATTTTATGCCATTTTTTTTCTTTGACAATTTTTGCCGATTTTTGGGTCCAGTCCCACCCGTGGCACCGTCACTGGGAATAGGACATCCAAGCTGGCTCGGAACGGCAAATTGATACAATCAAGAAAACTGCGGGTAAAACAACGAATACGTGTTTTTTGCTATAAGAAACTGGTTTATAAGAAACTAGTACTAAGATGGCCAAAATTTTAAGAAACTCAAGTACTATGTCTGAGAAGTACTAAGAAACTTTTCAAAGTTAAGAGCATGAAGTTTATAGCAAATAGATCGTTGAACCTTTATTATTGGGCAATATTATCTAACCATTTGTGTTTTCAATATAACAGAACACTGTTTATTCCCATATGATGTTTTAAATATCAAGAAACATATATGCAGCAGTGTTAGCGACCACATCGACAATTCATGCATTCAAAAAATAAGAAACCAATTAAGAAACTTTTAGTACTACAATGGACAAAATTTCATGTTAGATCAAGAAACTCTTAGTACTATGGCCTGATCCTAGTTTCTTATAAAAAAAACGTGTAAGATAATATGGAATGATTGATGACACCCAAAGCTCCATAACTGATCGGAAACGGCTCTGAATTTAGTGGCAAGTTTCTTAACTTGCAGCTGTACGGGGACAAAACTAAAATGTAATTTAAACGCTCAAGGAAACATATTTACAACCCTTGGGAGGTAACTTGAATTGTCCATGGTATGGGGTTGTGCCTTTTTTAGGGTACCTTTTTCATCATAGAGTCCGGATTTATGGGTACCGTTTTCAACGAATTTTACATTTTCCGGATTTATGAGTATGGCTATCTGTAAAAATTCATTTATCGGTGAGCTTTTTTGAGCTTTTTTGACATTTCTGGATTTATGGGTATACTTGCAAGAAATTTCTCTGGATTTATGGGTGTGCTTGTAAGAAGCTTCTCCGGATTTATGGGTGGTACTTTTACGATTTGAATGGCACCCCGTATTCTGGAAACTCAAGTAAACCTCCCCTCCGGGGATTTACAAACATGGGGTAGCTACAATGCTTGCCAAAGTCATGGGGGAAATCTTCCATAGTAAAGGTACCTGGGGATGTGCCGCCCACAAGGGTATACTTTTTTGGACCTCTAGTCTAGCCAAGGGTATACTTTTTGGCAATTTTTAGTCGAGTTTAGTCTAGGCAAGGGTATGCTTTTTGGCAATCTTGATCAAAGAACAGAAAAAGTTCGGTAATTTCTGTAAAAAAACCAACTTAAAAAAAATTTCTGTCCTGAGGATGCGAAAATTTGGCAAGTTTTGTATGGTAAACGCCCTTTAAGGGCTTTTTTAATGGAGAAATTAGTCTAGCCAAGGGTATCATTTTCACAAAAATTGGTCTAGCCAACGGTTCCATTTTGAAACTGTGGGCGGCACACCCCTAAACGAAATTTAGCTGAGAACCCCCCCTCCCCGTGGACAAAGTCCTTGGAAAATTTAAGCCATTTCTTGATAAACACAAACGTTTCTAATAGAACTTTACTTGCCAGAAAGACGTTTGGATCGAGTGTCCAAATCTGATAAAGGTTGGGAAAGAAAACAAAAGCGAAACCACCGTTGAATCACTGCTAGCTGTGGCGTGGTAACACTTTTCGTACGGCCAATCAGACGGTCAGTCTACAGTATAACGATGGGCTGAAGTAAACCTTCCCCCCCCCAAAAAAATGCTTATTTTCGAGGTTATTTGTCATTCTCATTTTATCGTCACAGAGCAATATTGTCCTTACCGGGAGAGGCGTAAATCCCAAAACAAGGCAAAATTAGCCAAGAAGAATTTTGGCAGGCAATGTTGTTAACTGGAGTTGGTCAAGCCAAAGTAGCTACTTCAAGGTTCAAGGTAAAGACGTTCAAAGTAGCTACTTCAAGGTAAAGACGTTCAAAGTAGCTACTTCAAGGTAAAGACGTTCAAAGTAGCTACTTCAAGGTTCAAGGAAAAGACGTTCAAAGTAGCTACTTCAAGGTTCAAGGAAAAGACGTTCAAAGTAGCTACTTCAAGGTAAAAACGTTCAAGGTTTTGACAACGCGAAATCTTTAAGAACAAGAAATTTCAACATTTTAGTTATCAAAATAGTTAGAATATTCATTTACAAAAAATACATTTCAGTTCGAATCATTAACAATGAATCACCTTGTCCCTGAGAATTTACAAACTAAGCAGTAGGTTCGTCAGAAGCGATGTTCTTCATTCCACCCAATTACACAGTCTTGCCACCTAAGAATGCAAAAAGACAAGGCTCATTCTTGTACAACATGTTCCAACAAGGCTTCAAGGTTTTGACGCGAAAATAAGCATCGCAAAACCTGGCTAAATTCGAAGCTGCGTAGTGTCGAAATCTCGAAATCTCCCCCTTTTTCCCAGCATGTCCAGTGAAGAGGTCGAATCAGTGAATCAGGGGAGCGTAATTTTTCAAGGATCCAATGATGTTTGGGGACATCCAAAACGAAGTATCATTAGTCAGCAGAGGGGAGTGCACAAATGGTAGATCGCATTGCTTGGATCCTGTAGCACATTGAATTTATGGGAGAGCTACTAACACAGTGGCGACATTTTACCGGGAGAGGAGAACTCTATGGAATGTCTAGGGGCATAGATTCTAGCTGACATCATGCAATTCTAATTTACGTGGAGCCATTTCATTCTTGATTCAACTTGACTCTATTGTAGGAAAAAAATTTACTTCTAAAAGTGTTTCCTTGCAGGACTAAGCATACTTTCAAAGTAACACATTTTGAGCATTGTTGGCGTTGGTGAAAAGCGAGAAAGTTGTTCTTGAAATTCTTACTTTTTGTGCTGTGAAATTTCAGCTTTTGGCAACGCTTTTGAATCACTGCGTTTTCCGTATTTGTCATTTAACCAAGGACTGAAAACAGGGCCGTGGAGAGGCGGCTCGGGCCCCACTGGAAACTTTTTTGGGCAACACCCTCTCGCTCTTGGATCACGCGCTCCTTTATGCACTTGTAAAACGTTGATTTTAGATGGAACGCCCGCCCATACACTTCAAAAAACGCAATCTTTACCTCGCTCGGACTAAAGTGAAAAATGACACTAGTGAGCCCGTGGGCCAAGAAATGTTCCTCGAGCAAAACTGAAAACAAAGAAAAAATACATGATATATACTTTTCTGGGGCCCCTAAGGGCTCCAAACTACCCCCCTCCCCTTCATGACGGTCCAGATTGAATACTAAACAGAAAAGCTCGATTTTTGAAAAAAATCCTGTAGTAAAGTGCGGATGAGACCAAAATTGAATATACCAAGAATAAATGGAGGAATACAAATTCAAAAATCATGAAATGCTTTTGGGAAATTAGGGACAGGGGACAAAATATTAGCTTTGCAAGATCAAAAGAAGTTCGTTGTTCCCAGGACTTACGTTAGTATAGTTTTACGGAACACAAAAATTAACATACTTTGTTCGAATCGTGTCTTCGAGATTAGAGCTGAACTCGTAATCATAGTCGTCAGGATCATACGGCCGAACGGTATCTGGAAAAGAAAATAACAATAGTAAGACGGCAATTAAAGGGAATACAAAGACCAGCATGCTTTGCGCGAATTCAGCGACTTGATCTAAACAGCTTCCAGAAAAAACTGACTGTACGACATTCACAAAAACACAAACAAACGCTGGGAAAGGCTGCTGCCTTTGTACTCCTCCTAAAGGTGACCCTGAAGCAAAAACGTTTTTTGATGCAAATGAGCAACACTGTCGAATGATGGGAAATCCATTCAATTTCATTGAGATCTCATTTCGTGTTCACTAATTTTACGTGTCACTTCATGGGATTATTTTGTTTGGAAATTACTGGGATAACATATGGAAATATAGCTGTACCCGATTTTTGAAAAACTACAGTTGTAAGAAACATTTCAGCTGAGCTAAATAAATGAAATATATATTGTCCCATACTTTATATCATATGTTCATTGCAAGACATGTTGATAGAAAAAAGTATTTTGATTAGATTTCCTTTTTGGGAACATAGTCAACCCTGGACACTTTCTTGGTTTTTGCAAACAAATGACGTCATTAGCCAATCATATAAAATTGCGGATAACACGAAAACGAAAGAAGGTGTGAACAAATTTTGAACAGAAGTTTCGATTCATCTGCATTGATAAAAATTATCGCTTCAGTCCGCCTTAATGATGGGTTTAGTGCAAAACCAACTGTTAACATTTAACCGATCAAAAATGTTACGATCTCGCATCGAGCCAATCATTGAAACAAACATAAATGATCACTGATATTTATGAAAAACAGAAGACGAAGTTAACAAATGACTTTAACAGAAATATATCTAGATAATAAATCAGCAATTCTTAGCAGTAAAAAGGAATTTAGGAGTACCACAGGCAATAATGCGCCGTTGATGTGGCCGACACTACGATCAAATTTGTATTCTTACCCACTGTCTTATTTCTCTTCAATGGGACTGCGAGAAGAGCTCGATAAAGTTGCCTTCCGTCGTTCTTTTCTTCGAATGATGCAACTCAAATTTTTCAAATGTTTGTAACAACATTAGATGTAGAAATAAACATGTAGAAATAAATGTATATATGTAGAAATAAACATCCGTCATCGAAAATTGTAAATTTTAACATGCTTTTTATCTTATTTTTTTCATGCTCATTCTTAATTCAGATTTTTAAATTGTAAATAGGACTTAAACTGTAAAGCGCAACCGAGTATCATTTTGTATTGTGGCGCTATATAAATTTTGCATTATTATTATTATTATCACATTTTACTATCAGTTGAAATACTTGAAAGAAACTTTGTGTAATAGACCACTTTCATAATGACATCAATTTTTTGAAATACTGCCATGAACATCACTTGCCTCGATATCATGTGAATCTAAGTCTCAAAAGCGTGCATTGCTCTTAGCAACGCAAATGAAATAGTTTTGCACATGTCTTTGCAACATAATGATATGACGTAGATTCCTTGCCGTACAGGGAATCACATCTCTTACCTCGAATTGCATTTAATTGTGAAACTGGTCTATTTGCTGTAAGTCTGCCATGACAATTTTTTTATTAGTTTCAAAATGGCGGCATTTTTATCAGTTTGAAAGAATTCATCAAAAATGTCCAAAAAATCAACATCATAGTAAATCTTCAACTGCTTGATGAAAATTGATACAATCTTCATGAAAACCATAGTTTATGAAGGTCTACAATATGGTTGCAAGCAGAAATCTGTGGTTCTTCTGGTTGAGGATTTAGAAATTTGATGACGCCCATAGCCTCCAAATTAATAAATGCCGCCATTTTGAAACTAATCAGGAGATCAAAAACTTGCCACGGCAGATTTGCAGAAAATTACCCAAAGTTCATTTAAAGCACTTTAATTCAAAGAAACTTTAATAGAATTTTACACAGGGGGTGAAAGGTCCTGGGCCCGGGCCCCGAATGGACCCGTAAATATTTTGTGCCATAAAATTCTTTTATTGTTGTGTGCCTCTGCAGTGCATTTTTATGGCAATTTATCTGCTTTAACAGGGTATTTGAAAGAACCGTCGACTTTGATGACAGTTTTCATGTCAGAAACCAATTTGTCGTATTGATATTTCTAATTTATTGAAACTGGTTCTATGCCAGCGAGTCAGTCGTTGGTGTCGTAGGGTCATTGAGTTTCCGTTCACATTCATTCTCTAGCGACTGCAACGAACTGGTGTGAACAAGGCATCACTAGCATAAAACGACGTCCTTGATTCATAAATACAATTTTTTGCATAGCCTTTACGCGGAATGTTTAAAGCTAGAATAATTAGTCATAAAAGGGGCGTTTCCCTCATTTTCTGGATGACTAAAGGGCGTGGTCGCAGAGGATTTTCAAACCCCCTAGGGCCCTTTCCAAAAGTTCTCTCCAGGGCCCGAGCTGCCTCTCGACGGCCCTGACAAGGACTGATTGTCGCCAATAAAATGTTCAAATAGAATTTTAAACTATTGTCATGCCTTTGATCCTATGTGAGGATAAGCAAGTTAATCAAGCTTTTTTCGCAAGCAATCGCGTGAAAGAGAGACAGGTGGGTAAGAATAAAAATTTTATCATAATATATGTCTCATAGACGATGCATTGTACATGGGATCTTCTTTACTTACCAATTGTAAGCCTAATATCCTCTGAAAGTAAACTAAAATGTCGTGGTAAACCTCCATAATAAAATAGATCAAATCTTCTCTCAAGTTTCCTGTAAAAGAAACGCAACGATTCACTCATTAGCAGAAGGGATGCTCGAAGTATATAGTTCTCTTCAAATGAATAAACAAACAATTTTACAACGAACTATGACAGAATATGATAACTGTACGCGACTAGCAATATTTCCTAGCCTTTTAGGTAGAGGGAAAAAAAATGTACCGTATATGTCTTCAAAATAGTCGTTTGGCTGTAAGAAAATGAAAAAATTGAAAAAGGCAGAGTCCAAAGTACATTACATTTCTACTTAGTACATTTCAGCCCACTTCCAAACGGGCAAAGACGTTTTTGCCATGACAGGTTTGACAATTCGTTGCTCTAAAAGCATTGGACAATTCTGCGTGGAATCTATTTCTAAACATTATTCTAACAGTGTTACAAAGTTTGTAAGATTTTGTTCTATTTTGAATTCTATTCAATCTGTATCGAATGGGTTGATTCAGAGCTGGAAAAGGAGGCGTCGAAATAAAGAAATATATTTTAGTGATTTGCATGCTTCTTACCAGTCACTAAGGAGTTGTCTTTTCCTGCAGAACAGGACACAAGTATGGTTTTGCAAGTCTGCCACCCAAATAGGGAAGACCGGAGTTTTCAACATGCTTCCAACCTACGAAGAGAGGTAAATGAAATCAATTTTACTTGACAAGTATTTTCTAAGAAGGCATTTTTCCTAAAATTAGTAAAGAAATCATCCTATGATTTTTTCAAAAAATATAGTGACAAAATTTGAAATAGATAACGTGAGGGGGGGGGGTAATTTATTCAGGGGGCTTGGATAAGCATGTGCCTGCCCGTGTTATAGTTTCAAAATTTGCCCTGGTTATGGGTCCCGCCTTTAGATTCTCAAGGGCACATACATACCAAACCCCTTATTGCAGTTGCCACAGTCGAGATTAGGGAAAGGAAAGAATAATAGATGACTTACCGTTATCTTTTTTGGATCTTCGTGTTCCCCATATGTTAAGAAACCAATTTCACTCCTTTTCGTAATTCCATAATGAATTTCTATCTGTTAAATGAGAATAAACCTTGAATAAAACGCAGATCGAAGATTTTCATTGTCAAAATCGGAATAAAGCTTTAAACCGAACATATAACCATGCATCTTGACAGTCTCCTTGTAAAGTAAAGTTAATTGTTTTTATAAAGCGCCCTTACAATAATTCAATATTCAAGGGCGCTTTACAATTCCACTACCCCCTAAGCTGAGGCATTTTTTTTCTCCCTTTGGGCGTATTTTACACAGCGTGCAGCCTTACAGTTGGCGCTTCTGATGTTTTTATTGCCTTCATCACCGAGGTACCAATTTTACACCTTAGTGAGGTGCTGTGTTCCAGGTGGTCATCCATCCTGGTAATAACCTGGTGATCAAATGGGAACTGGTGTATCCATGGTGGCAAGTCGTAGGTCACGTTCTCGATTTCTGCATCATCTGCCTGATAGCAACCGAAAATCTTATAACGACGATTTGAACATACTAATCTTTCAATGCAACATTGATTATAAGAAAAGGAAACTATTTTGAAATACGTTGGTTACCCTATTTTCTTTGGGCCATCTACGAAGACACTCTCGCAATAAACTGGTGTTGATAGTTTAGTTCTCTACCTGGATACATTTCAGTAGTCTATTCAGTCTGACACAGTAAAGTCAACTTTACCGAAAGAAGGTTGAATTTCAACCAAGTAAATAAATGCATACCATTTGTTGGACTGATAAACAAGAAGCATGTTGAGGGCTAGACTCATGACATAGTCCCAGTTACCGCAACAACAACAACAACAACATTAACAACAACAACAACAACAACAACATTTTTATTTTGCTCAAACTGGGACTTATGGATTTTCATATAAAAATTTGCGTCGTGAATGAACACGTTTAGGTGTGCGCTCAGCAGTAACGCAAGCCACCCTCGACAGTTGGAAATTCTCATTGCTGCGGTGAAGTTCGTGGAAGCCAACTGGCCTTCAAAATGAGGAACTCCTGGTTCACAGTGAATTTTTGCTGATTCTTGGATCAAGGAAACATTCATCTGGAGTCTTGCAACTTTTGTTCATGGCTAATATCACTGTTAACTTGAGCTTTGAGTCAATGAGTCGTAGTTTAAGCGTCCATCAGTCTATCAATAGTGATAACTATGAATATGCAATCAGTCTAGATGAGGGCTTCTATAAACAATGATCAAAAATGAGTGTCTTCTCGGCAAGTATATCAGTTAAGGTTCAAAAGCTACTTTAAGATAAATGGGAATATCCCAAAGTAGAGGTTCAAATGTACCTTTCCATTTTCATTCTTCAATTCTTTACTGTTATTGAAAACATTTCGTGTTGCCTTGCCAGCCAGCAGCAAGTTGATCAGAGGCTATGAAGTAAGAAGTTTTCGGCATCAAACGATATCATTGCGATCTTTTACAAACACACTAAAGCAACGCATTACGGGAAGATGTAACAATCAGTCCCAGTATTAAGATTTTCTGATAGTTCTCATAATTTGAATGTTATAATATGCCGGGAGAGCCAGAAAAAAATCCCACTTTTGAAAATTCGTAGCACCAACAGCACTTCTCATATCTGAATGATTCAAGCTCTCCTTGAAAGCCAAAAGATCAAAGTATCGTTGTGATTTTTCTCGCTGTCTCACGAGCAGTAGAAACATTGGCAAATTTAACTTTACAAAAATTTCTTGGTTGCAAAATGAACTAAAAATGGCCTAAAACATCGATCAAATAAGAGGACTCCTTGAACAGATCAATAAAAAAAGCACTTGTTCGTGTGTGAGAGGTACCCACTGCACATTTATTGACATGGGACAGAAACCTTAGGTTTCTTTTATGAAATTTGCCCTTGCTCGTCTAGCCAGTCTGGGCCTTGCTTAAGTAATATTTAGTAACAAAGTACTAGAAATAATCAAAATTATGCTTAAGATAATTGAAAGAAGATCCTGAGATACTTTTATTAACCAAGTTTCTTCATTTTTGATGATTTGAGAGTTTGGTTTCTTATAAAGAGTTTTTTACGTCTATGTAACGTAATCATAAGCACAACTTGCATTGTGGTTTGTTTACACTGCCTTCTTAGCACGAAGAACATGACTATTTCGTACCTACCTGAGTGCAGAATTCCTGTCGAATAAGACATTCATATTCACTTTGAAGATCTTCCCGTATTCTAAGAATAGACAGAAACACATTGAAATATTTGATTATGATATACACTAACTGAAAAGTGCTGAGAGGAAACAACCTCCTTTTATCTGCAAGAGCTGACTGGAGAAAATTTTCTTGCCCTTGAATGATTGATAACTTGAAGTTAATTCATGGAGATAAATAGCTCACTCAAGAGTTGCATATGCAAGCATAGGTTCCAGGCCGGCGTAGAATTCAATGACCTATTTCTTTAAACCAAATGACTTGAAAGAAACTTCAGCCAATTTTCTATGATGCTACCGTTGGACTTTTCAGAAATCTTAATATTTGTCGAAATTACAGCCTATTTCATATTTCAGCTCATTTTAAGATGTGACGTCATCAAATTTCTAAATCACGAACCAGAAGAGTGAAAGAATTTTGCTTGATCCCATATTGTAGGCATCCATAAACTATGGTTTCCTTGAAAATTGTTTGATCTTTCGTCAACAGGTTTAGAAATTGTGATAGTTTTAAGCTTTTTTCGAAAATTTTCTTGAATTCTTAAAAAAGAAGAAAAACACTGTAACTCTGAAAATATTGAAGATTTCAGAAGTGTCCAATGGCAGATATACCGTAAAGTAGTTCAAGTTTCTTGGAAGCCGTTCAGTTCAAAGAAATATGTCATAGAATTTACACCCAGCTTTTTAAAGATTTGAAACCTTTGCTGCATATGCAAGTCTAAATGGGCCTGCTGTAATCAATGATTTAGTAACATGCATGGGTATTGTTTAGCAAAAGAACAATAGCATGGGTAGGCGTTTTCTTTATCCTTTCTATAGAATACCCAGACTTATGATGATGCGTTTCTCGTATCCCTGTGACAAACCTTGCCAAACAGGGACTCATAATGAAACGATGAAAAAGCTGACTCTATTTTCTGCAATCATCAATGAAATTATGATGGAATCATCACTTCGAATCTCGAATCCCGTGGGAATGTTATCAGTACTTCAATAGAAATGAAGTCTTCTACCGGGTGAGTCAATAAAAACGCCCGGCGTTTCAAAAAATCCTGCTTCCTGCATATCAAAGCAATGATGTTGAAAACTGTCTTGTTTTATTCCCGATATGTCAAATTAGGTTCAGTAATTTACCTGGCTTTAATCGGTCATTCCTTCCCGTCGAAATAGGAGATTTTCTGCAGAAAGCCCGTTTCGAAAACCTGCAAAAACGAGCGAAAACAGCAAGCAAAATTTCCCTTTGTTCTCCTTCCTAGCAATAATGACTCCTGGATGAGCTCATGTATTTTGTCCTCATGGGAGAATGGAATCCCCCTCAACATGTTATTCATACTAAGGGGAAGACTTTTCAACCATCAAAAACGAAAGCACATGCTAAAGCATGCTGAAAGTCATCGCTGTGAGGTAAACACATTAGGGACTTTTGCTTGCAATTTTAGCACGTTTTTTAACGTTTCTCAAGGGACTCAATTTGGAAAATTGCCTGCAGAATTGGAACGGAGTGACCGATTTTAGTCAGAAAAATTTCCAAAAATAATTGAGCATGTTCGCTATTAAATCAGATATTGCAAAATATCGTTGCTTATATGGTCAGGGAGCAGTATCCTTTCAAACGCCGGGCGTTTTTTCTGACTCACCCGGTACCACATTTGTCGTATCAGATTTACAGCAAATTACCCAAAGTTCCATTGAACTCATTCAATTCATGGAAAAATTTGATGCAATTTTACACTCATCTTTTTGAAGATTTGAAAGATTTGACCCTTATACTTTCCAGGATATTACTCTATCTAACAGAAAGTTACTTACTTGTCATATGTTCTTGACATGATCAAAGAATAAATGAAAATGACACATCCATGTCTACCATCTTCTTCGAACTGTAAAACAATGAATTAAACAATAGAGAAGTCAGTTGCATACCCAGTGAAAGAGAAATTCAAGTCAGTTCTCCCTCCCAAAGGGGGGGGGGGAGGAATTGATTCTCCGGTATATCTTGGATAGGGATGCTCGGGCTATTTTTAGGGTCTAAAATTTGGACAGAGCTTATTGTTTTGGGTCCATCATTTGTACAGTAATTCTTTTGAGTTCCAGAAGTTCTCCATTACTTTTTTGGGTCTCATATATGGGTTGAAATATGAAAATTGAGAAAAGCATATCTTACAAACAAAATTTGAAATCAAGTAACATTACTAAAGTCAAAATACTTGAATATCCTAATAGATCATGAGAAATCTAATCAGTTAGGGCACTTTTCCATAAATCTAAGATACAGACTTCATGACCTTTGGGTATTTTGGATCAGAAAATATTATTTTTTTAGGTCTATTTTTGTGCCAGAAATTATTTTTGGGTTGATGCTTTGTACCCCAGTCGGCGTACCCCTATCCTAAATATACTTGACTACTCCCCCCTGGGAATTCTCCTGAGTAGCACATCAACCTGCGCGTTTTCAACTCAAGGAAACAATTCTACATGCAGAACCCAGGGGGAACTCAACACATGCGCATACAGGGGGTCAGTCCGAGAAATTTTCTGGGCACCCAAAAATATCAGTTCAGCCTCACTGAAAACAAAAAATATCAGCAAATTTTATACTTAGGCACCTGTAAACAAACATAAAAATCTTGAAATAATGTAAATTGTGGCCAGGATTGCCTCTGCAGAACCCAGAAACATCAGTTCGACTATCCTTTATGCCCAAGGAATATCGTGGCCATAAGTTCACTTAGTTTGGACCCAAAAATATCATTTTTGGCAATATTTAGATCTCCAAAAAGGTATCGAAAAAGAATATGCTCCCAATCATTACTGCATACTACAACTATATAGCACTGGACCTCTGTTGAGTTTGATAAAACACATGGCATAATAATCCTGCCAAAGGTCAAGTCATTCTTAAGATGATAGCTAATTACTTACAAATTGGACGTTTCCTTGAATGAAATTATGGAGGTCAGTCTTCTCCAAGAATTCATAAATTTGAATCTACGAAACAAATCAAAATCAATGCAATATTTTTTTAAACAAACATTTTGAAATTAACTTTTTGGCTCTAATCACTGTCTGCGAGAGCACCCAAAGATTTAACTGCATCCAAGGAAAAGGTTGTCAAAAACATCGCACTGTGTCTCTTTTGTACGACTGTTCTACATTGCAATTACAGCGGAACCTCCATTAACAGACACCTCTATACAACGGACACCTCCGAACAACGGACAAATATTTTCGTCCCAAAATACACTATGGCAAAAGGTGACACCTCCATACAGCGGACACCTCTCTACAACGGACGAAAAAATTGGTCCTATAGGTGTCCGTCATATGGAGGTTCCACTGTAACTCATTTTACGATGGAACGAAGTCCTTGCAGAAAAAGGCCTTTGAAAATTTGACAATTTCATTAAAGAGACGCACTTTTGCCTTGCTACATACAATATTTTCAAAAGGAACTCTCTCTCTCTCTCATCCCAAACACTGTCCTATTGTTTGAAAATTATGAGTCATATTTTTTTGCTAAAAATAGCCAGTAAAATGGACTGTGTAGCAATCGATATCCAAAACTTTTTACAATCAAATCGTATGAAATAACTTACCTTCTCTATCAGCCCATCACACTTCATATCAATTGTATAAAACGCATCTTTTTCACAAGTAGGTCTACGATGAAATTCAAAATATTCACAGTTATCAAAACTTGCAAGTTATACTGCATTCACACTGACACAATTAAACCATTTTTACGTAAACCAGGTTAAATTTCAACCAATCAAATGCATTGGATTGGCTAGATTAACCAATCAGAAGAATCCATTCGATAACCTGGTTTAGTTTAAGCTGGTTTAAATAGCAGTGTGAATGGGGTATTAGGAGCAATAGCAACATCTACAACTGTCATTTCTTTATGCACAGTAGGAATGCATCGTAGCTAAAATCACATCTTTCTAGAACTATGGAAGTCTGATGTGTACGAACAAAGTGTGGAAACAACTCTACATCATCACAAAATATGGGATAATCTTCTTTTCAAAATCAACATTCAAACAAGAACGACTTTCTTTCTTTGGAAACTTACTTATTTTGAAATTGCTGGAGAACAATAGAAGTGCTGTTTTTGAAGCGACCACTTACTTTGCCTTAGCTCTGCTATAAATCAGCAACCACGTGTCAGATTGACTCAAGCAAGGTCTCAAACTCTAAGTTGAAGCCTGACCTATGAAACTGTTTAAAAACTGAGATGATTGAATTGACGGCTCCTCCACAGCAGCCACACAAACAGGGCACAATTTTTTAGGACACTCTGTATATCTAAAGGGAATATAAGCGTTTCAAAATGGCTCGAGCCACTTACGGTCAAATTTTAGCCTAGTAGATATCAATCTTTCTAGTTGACGTGGATCTGTTATTCAAATATGGTTCGGCGCATGTTACAGGCTATCATATTTCTATGACTACTTTCAGCAAAGGGATTTCGTATATAATTATTATATATATAATAAAGGGAATTCTTATATATAAGCTTACAAGAAATCTAAGCATATATAAGCCTTTGATGGAAATAGCCATGCAAAGACAATAGGCTGTGACACAAACTGAACCAAATTTGGGGACCTGATCTAAGTTAACAGGAAATACTGATCTCTGATTGGCTAGAATTTGGCCGCAAGCGGCTTGATCTACTTATATACATATATATATATAGGTCTAGATGCGTGTTATATTTCCTTTTAGGAGATGTGAATCATACAGAGTCAAATAGGGCGGTAGAATGCTTTGATCTAAATCATAAGGAAAATGGAAAATGGCGACTTACAAACAAACTATTGCTCTTTTCTCCATTCCAGCTTGCCACAAGATATCCGAAAGCGCAGACACCATACATTTCTTGTAATACAAGCTTATTTGAAAAGGACTGCCGGAAAAAGAATATTATAGGTAACCAAATTTTGATTTTTGATAAAACCTATGCTAGGTACCAGAGCCTTAAGACTAAGGTAGATAAACCAGGCGTCCAAGACAAATGGTCACAGGAATATTGCTACGACAACCACAGTCATTTTTTACAGCTGTTTGGATCGTTTGATCTGGCTTTCTTGCATTTGTTCGTTCAAAATCTAGAGGGGTGTCGCCCTAATTGAGGGTATTCGACATTGGTCGAACATTCCTGCTGAACGAACAAATTTTCAGAACGAAATTTAACATGAACACCTTCGTAAACTCTTCAGTGTTGTTGATATGAAATATATTTGTCATTGGTGATGTTGTCTTTAAGAGCGAGCTACCCGAGAAGAGGGCCTATATCCATAGTGCTCGAGAGGGCCTAAATTTCCAACGTCGCCCTGATTGAGGGTATCCAAACTTTACATGGTTTCAGGTAAATTTAAGATAACTTGATGCGAAAATTAGCAGCATATCAACAATTAAAGAGTTTTTGTTGTTATGAAATGTGTTCTGATTGTGTTTGCTCCTAAACGCTCACCTTTGTTGCCGCTTTCGTTCAAAGACTTTTCAAGCAAGCTGACATTACGTTTTCCTCCTTCGGTGAACTGAACGATGCTTAAATCAATTTATGATAAAAGAAGATATTTTCTACAGTCCAATGATAGAACAAACCTGTTTTTGCACCGTAACATGTCCTTTTACAGCAAATAGTATTCGCCTGTCATGCGTTGGCAGCGCAGATTTCGTTCAAGAACCGGAAACCGAAAGATACCACAGTACCCTCAATCAGGGCGACTTTAGGCCAATCAGACGGCGTGCAAAAAAAAGCCCGTCGTGGCGGAAGCGGATGTCATATCTCTGAAGTTGCATGAAGTACTTACTCTGGACAAGCGGAGCTTGGCGAGAGGCCATTGGTTTGTTGTGAAAGTTTTAACAACGTCAAGAAACCAAGCAAAAAGAAAATTGTGCATCGAAACATGAAAGGAAAAATGGCGGATACTTACAGTTACGTCTCAGGTGAGCTTCGTTGTGCACTTTTCCGTCTGTTTGTGGACGGAATTTTAAGAAACACAAACAAGAAAAAATTTAGCAAATGGAGTCACCAAAATATTTTCGCCCGCTTTTTCGTTTCAAATAGACCCAAACTCCTGTTGTTCAGCAACAAACGCAAGACAGTTAAAATCGGGCAAAACGCGTTTACCCTCAATCAGGGCGATACCCCTCTAGTCAACTGCATCACTCGAACTGAAATTCGACAGCATTGTTCTTTACCAAATCTCGTAATCTTATTGGTACTCTAGGAATTGCAGAGTTTGGGTCTAAATAGGGCCAGATTTTTTAGAGAAATATCATGAGTCACTGTTGACCGACGTGCCATCATCAAGTCAAATGAGGGCAGGGAAACAAGGGACTCCAGGTCATAAATCTAAGGCAGAAGACTTGCTCTTCCTTGCAAGACGACAGCAAGTACTAAAGAATGTTCCAAGTCATTGGTGTAACGTAAAGATACCGGGGAAATTGCTCTGTTCCATGTCAATGGTGTAACGTAAAGAAACCTAGGAGATTTGCTAAT
>OZ026575.1:25392032-25434299 GCA_964020215.1 Aurelia sp. 3 sensu Dawson et al. (2005)
GATAATATAAAACTGTTTTTATTTCTTAGACCTGAAATTGTAATATATTTATGTTTTCTTTTTATGTACCTTTCTTTGTACAGGACAAACAATGATAACAGCAATTTTTGTAATTGTTGAAGTTTTTATCCTGTTAAAAAATTCGTTATATTATTATTATATTATTATTATATTATTATATTATATCGGATTGCTATCGGAGCGGAGCAGAAAAGAAAAACTCTCACTCCGCAGTGATATTTGGGGTAGCAGTTATACAATAACGCTTCACTTGTTCCTACGCCATATTCCTACGCAGTTCTGGTCTACACTGCAGGACGCTTTTGCAGTGTGGCATCAAATTTTATTGTTTGCAAATCTGAAATTTCATTGTTTCGAAGTGGCGTATTTCGGATTTATATGATTACACTACAACGCTTCGTTACGGAATAACTCCGGAATGATTTTCGTATCACCTCCAGAGCGGAGTGATTTTCACCCCGCTAATCGGAACGTTGTGTTTCGGATTGGTGTGGCGTAGTGTAACTCAAACCCCTATCCAATACGAAAGAACAAGAGCAGATTTTGTAATACAATAGCATCAGTTGCTTTAGTTCACACCTCAAATCAAAGAGATTAGCGTCTGCAGACAAAAGAAATTCTCTCAAGCAGAAATTCAAAACAAACAAAGCGGCAAAGTTGCCCTGAAACCAGTACGGCGAACTCTAGTTTGGTGCGGGTGATGGGAGGTTTATAAGAGAAGGTATGTGCTTATAACAAAAGAAGAAGGGTGAATCTAAAGTTCTATCTCGCGGATTTTGTTTATTTGATTTAGAAACCGAGCAGACGGAATTACAATATTTGTATATTTATTGCTCAGATGTACGCAGTCACTCCTCAGCTCCTGAATCAAATAAACAAAATCCGCACGATATAACTTTAGATTTACCCATCTTCTTTCAATATAAGCACATAACTTCTCTTAGAAACCTTCCTTCGCCCGAACCAAACGAGAGTTTGCCGTACTGGTTTCAGGGCAACTTTGCCGCTTCGTTTGTTTTGAATTTCTGCTTGAGAGAATTTCTTTTCTGCAGACGCTAATCTCTTTGAATTGAGGTGTGAACCAAAGCAACTGATGCTATTGTGTTACAAAATCTGCCCTTGTTATACGAAAGTCACTCCGCCCCGATAGCAATCCGGTATGGGGCCTAAAAAAATGGGCTGCGCTGTTTGTGAGTCCAACCAACGAAAATGATGTCCTTTGCATAGCGGATAAGTAAAATAAAACATGCAATACGGAAAAATACAAGTTCCTGTTGGAACGCCTGCTGTTCCTTGCAAATTAAACAAGAACATTGGCATATGGTTCGTTAATAGCGAAAATGTTCAATGTTAGATTTCAAAAGCAACGTCATGGCTTAAATCGGCCATCCAGATTTTAAATTATAAGGAGCTTTCAGGAAAAGACCTTTTCAAAATATTTTCTGCAATGGGGGCAGGGTCACGTAATGTAAACAAACTTCCTTCGAAACGACGATTTTGCAGTATTTTTAATAGGCCATATCATATCACAGTGATTTTCCACTACTTTTCTCGAAATGAAAATGTTCTTTTGAAGAGGGACACTTGTAATTCGTAGAGAAACAAACGAAACAGTAATATGTTGTACGATTGCAGAGATATTGGTAGATTTTTAGAAGTAAGTTTAGTGTGGATTCACACCCATCCACCGAAATCTGTGCAGAACACAATGGCCACGTGTGGGCAACAATATAGATTCTAGAAATAACAGGTTTGTTTACGGTTACGTGACCCTGCCCCTTTAAAGTGATGATAAAACTTGATGTTTCAGATCATTTGGGTATTAACTCTGGTATCGGTACCCTCCTACTAAAGTCATTGATTCATTTCAATAATCAATTTTGTATTCAAGCGAAGGCTGTAAGTCACGTGTCAAATCACCACGGGGGGCCTTCAAAGGCCTACCTTTCGGTATGGTAGCAAAGTTATCATAAAAACATCGCCTTAAAAATGATTTTAAAATGCTCTCCTAGTTTTGGGTGTAATAATGGACTTGCTACAAGTCTCTCTCTTGTCATCACAAGACATGGAGCAGAAAGAGGGAGGAAAGACTGCCCTCACATTCTACATCTTGCGATTCTACATCTTGCGATATGTGCTGAGAGTAGAGAGAGACTTGTAGCAAGTCCAGTGTAATAACTGATGTGAACTCTTCTCTTTTACATCGTTGGGAGCCTTTTTCTTCAGATTATACTGGGCATGATAGTTGTCGAGTCCCCGGGGGAGGTACTTCACTATCCCATCAAACGAGGTGTTTGCAAGTTTTGGTTAAATTTTCGCACGAAAATTCTGGCAATGAGATGTGCTTTTTGAAGAAAAATTCTGGGATTGGGGTATAATTTTTCGGAGAAATTCTGCGAATGCCTAGGCTTAATTGATAATTTTCTTATTGTTTTGCAGTGCAAACATTGGTCAGAGACCAGATCGGTATTCTGGGATTGGGTCTCAATCTTGCCAAAATTCTGGGATTTTCTGGGATTGGGTTATGGCAGAAATTCTTGAAGGACACACCCCCATATGACGCAAAAGCGAAGTCATCTTTGCAACACTTTTCGAACAAAATCCATGACAAAGAACTTTAGATTTACTCTTCTTCTTTCGTTATAAGCACATAACTTCTCTTAAAGACCACTTTTCGCTTGTACATGGCGAGAGTTTGCCCTTCTGGTTTCGGGCACCTTTTGCGGCCCTGTTTGTTTTCATTTACTGGTTGAAAAAATTTCCTTTGTCTGCAGTCGCTAATCGCCTTGAATCGAAGTGAAAATTAAAGCATTTGTTGCCATTTGTATTACAAAATCTGTCCTTGTATCCCTTAGGGATCAGTCATTATTAATGCCGGGTAGGGGGCTGGAAGATATTTTTATCGACACTAAAAATGTTTCATAACCCCTTCATTTTCTCACTAAGATTTTCAAGGGCCCATGGTCTTTTAGCTGTAATTTTTCGTGGCCCCCTTCTGTATTAAATTAGATGACAAATTTCTAAGCAACATATCATATTTTCTGATAATAAGTGACGCAAAAAGAACATAGGAATTCTTTCAAGAGAAAAAGTCGTTCCTAAAGATTTATGAAAATATTCATTAATGATACTGTGAGGAGAAATGCAAGGCTGTACAAAGATCGTACAAGGAAGAAGTTTCGTTTTAGATAGCTCAGACTAGCTTTGTAGTTTTCATGGCCCCCTTTATCAGACTTAAGCTTTTTAGTGGCCCCCCTTTCACAGCCCAGAATTTTTGGCGGCCCCTCTAAATATCTTCCAGCCCCCTTCCTGGCATTATTAATGACTGTTATGGACGAATGGGGCAGTTATACACATTTGAACTCAATAAATTTTGCAAAGTTTCTTTTCCTTTGCTCTGCAAGGTGAGACAAAAAAGTTTCGGCGTTTCAAAATCAGCAAAATTCGATAATTTAATCAATGTACAGCGTCGAACTCAAATTGGATTGAGGACGGATATCGATTTATCCCATCAATTGCTTTCAATTGCTAAAATTCTGAAATCTGATTAGCTACCTGATTGTGCAGCATGCTACGAAATTGTTTGGAATTTTATGCAGAAGTCTCTCTTTGGTCTGAAGAATTCTTTAACATGGTTGATTGTGCTAGAAATTGATATCGGAACCATGTACGAGTCAAAATTCAACATGAAATCGTAAAATTAAGAAATTCGAAGATTGTAAAGTGATTTTAGGCGAAATTAAGGTGAATTTATTTAGCCTTTTAGTTCCTCTTTAGTCCTCAACTTCTCAAAAATAGACTCGAAACATATGTTTTCTTTCCTACAAAGACTTTCGAATAACTCATTATCATTGTTATCATTGTTAAAAGTTATCTGCCCTTCGATAAAATTGAGCAGGAGAAAATTTTAAAATCTGGCACTGGCAGCAAAATAAAATTTACCGATTTTGAACCGTAAACATTTTCCTGAGTCAGTCTGAACGGACAAATTTCGGAACAAATATTTTGCATTTGCAGTAGAAGAATTGCATGCGTAGGCAAAAAGACATAGTCAATGATATTTCAAAGATGAGCAGGAAAATGTTTGCTGATCTTATTAATATTCATTCCCCCTTAAACTGCGGTTGTGGGGCCAGGAGACAGCTAGGGGGCTACAAGCCCCCGTCGGAAGCATCTAGTAGAATTCTGTAACCAATTCCTTTGAACTGAGTGGCTGGAAACAGGGCCGTTGGAATAATAATAATAATAATGATAATAAATAATTTATTTAAAGTTGGCGTACAACTCTAATAGCTGTGTAAAGCTAATTAATGCCAACTATCATACATATACAAAATTTTACAATGTTCAAAAAGGATTTTAAAGAAAAAATGCTAAATAAAACCTAAACCAGAAATGTATGTTTTACACAATCTACAGTCACACTCTATTGTGTAGGTTCTTAATTGTTTTTTAAAAGCAGTCAGTGATTGGGACTCTCTAACACTGTGAGGTAATGTTTGTCACAGCTTTTGACCCAAATATCTCACAGTTTCTATGCCATAAGAAGTTGTCTTGGCATTAGGAATGCCAAGAGTATTCTTATTTCGCAAGTTATATTGTACATCTCTTGCCTCAAAAATCTCACTCATGAAACTAGGATTCAGGTTCTTTTTGGTTTTGTATATTTCTATCATTAAACTGTAGATTGCGTTGGTGAATGGATACTGCATTATCTAATTTCACCAAAGTTTCGTAATCAGCGTGACTGTTTTTATACACAATTCTGAGTGCTCTTTCCTGGATTTTATTTACTTTTGCATTGAGAGCCCTGTCATGGAACATCCAAATTAACGGACAATAGCTAAACTGAGATTTTACGGAAGTATCTCAAACCTGGGTGCACGACACTTCAAGAGCACTTTTTGCCTTAACCTAAAGGGGCATTTCCTGAAGATCGTAAGTGCACTTCTTTGTTTATTGCAGAATCTTGTGGCACTGCTGGCTCCTGCGGCTATGGCTCGAAAGAAACTTTAGCTATTCTGCTGTGATTCAACTCTTGGACTTTTCAGAATCTTCAATATTCTTAGAATTAGAGGGTATTTCTTTTTTCATTAAGAATTCAAGAAAAAGTTTGATAAAAATTACACAAACAATTTCTGAACTGTTTTTAAGGATACAAGGAATATTTCTTAAGATTTCATGACTGTCTAGAATATGGCATCAACCATTAGTCCTTCACTCTTCTGGTTTTTGATTCACGAATTTGATTGCGTCACATCCTCAGATAAGTTGGATTATAAAAATACATTGTAATTTCGAATAATAAAGAAGATCTCCGAAAAGACCGACGGTAGAATCATAGCAAAATTGCTAAATTTATTTTCAAGCCATCTTGTTCAACACGGACAGATTTTGTAATACAATAGCAACATTTGCTTTAATTGACACCTCAATTCAAAGGGATTAGCGACTGCAGACAAAGAAAATTCTCTCAACCAGTAAATCAAAGCAAACACGGCCGCAAAAAGTTGCCTCAAAAACCAGTAGGGCAAACTCCCGCCTTGCGCAAGCGAAAGGTGGTTTTTGAGGGAAGTTATGTGCTTCTAACGAATGAAGAAGGGTAAATCTAAAGTTCTGTCACACGTATTTTGCATATTTGATTCAGGAGCTGTGCAGTGATTGTTTCATTTAGGCCCTAACTACCCGAGAATTATAATGCCTTCTGCTCGGCTTCTGAATATAATAAACAAAATCAGAGAGAAAGAACTTTAGATTCACCCTCCTCCTTTCGTGATAAGCACATTAACTTCTCTTAAAAACCAGCTTTCACTTGCACAAGACGAGAGTTTGCCCTACTGCTATTTGGGGCAATTTATGCGACCGTATTTGTTTTGATTTACTGATTGCGACAATTTCCTGTGTCTGCAGTCACCAATCGCTTTGAATAGAGGTGTCAATTAAATCAACTGTTGCTATTGTATTATAAAATCTGTCCTTGTTATCTAGTTCAAAGAAACATGTCACAGAACCTACAATACAAATATTTAAATATCTGAAACCTGTGCTGTCAATAACTACCAAATACGCGACCTTTCTTCGATATATTTGCCAACATCCTATAATTTGCAAAACCTGTCGAATCATTTCACATTTACGCAATGAATGTGCAACGTGATATTTCAATTAACTTAAGACCAACGTCACGGCAGAATGCAAATACTCCATACATAACAGTAAAGCACCTGTATTTTTTCAACGTGGGCAAGCATTCATCAAAATCAAATATTTCCTCTCTTTCTCTCAAGAATTCGTTACATTCTGCACTACAGATATTTGTACAATCGCTATCTTTTAAATTTTTTAGGCCAACAAATTGGGGCGTTTTCGAATTTATGATTCATCGAAGTTTTGAAACTGACCTGTTCAAATTCTGAAAACCATTAACGATGGCTAGCTGACCAGATGATCTGCTTTGGTTTGGTCCCAGTTGGAGCTTATTTGACAAGGTAAGACTAACTGTATTTCTGTATAACAATCAAACATTTCTGTTTATGCTCGACATTGAAACTAATGAAAGGCCACAAAGACAGCTTTGAAGTGCTAAGCTGAATTCTGATTCATCTATTTGGCTAAAGTCTAGTTTAAATAAATTACTTGTAAAGTTAGAATACTTTTAATTAAATTCGTAGCAAAATAAGGGAGCGGTCATTTTTAATCCTGGGTAACGGGGCGGAGGATTTCTGGCAGGCGTATAAACTTTTTTCTATTATTTTGAGGGGGTACGAAAATTTTAAGAGCAATTTTTATGGGGTGCAAAACTATTTTGCTTGAAAAATGTTTATATTAAATCATCGATAAAAGATTGAAAGAAAAGTTAAGATACATCTGGAAATGATGAATCACTGGACCAGTATGAAAATCGCCTAAGACAACTTGGTATCCGTCCATTTATCTATCCTTTATGCACAGGAACTTCTGGATGGAGTACTAAACTATTTTGCTGAAAGATTATGGGGTACGAAAAACTTTTTATATGTTAAAATGGGGTATGAAATCTTCTCTAATTGTGCGAAATTATCCTCCGCCCTGGTACCCAGGATTAAAAATAACTGCTCCCTAAAATGCCTATCTTTAAAGATGATCTAAATCCATACTTCTACCCATTTTAGTGTGTATTTTCGTACTTTTATTTAGTTCTACTTAGCTGCGTTTGATTGTAATAATTACAATATTCAGTTTCGTTCAAGGACGTAGGCAGCATAAGAAAAAAAGACACTTCAAGGGCACTCTTTTCCATAAGAAAAAAAGACATTTTCAGGGGAGGGGGATTTCTTTTTTTATTGCAAAATCTTGGGGGCATGTGCTCCCCGTGCCCCTGGTTCCTACGTCTATGGTTTATTGGTTCAACAGAAAGCTCATCTTCAAAAAAAGACTTCCTATCATTCGATATAACAATAAGAGCTCTATAAAACTTTTACGAGGTTAAATAATGACCATTACTTGATGTTATAATATTTGGGCTGCAAAATATACCTCTGACATGGAACACTGAAATTGTCGCCTTTTAGCGCATTGTAACAAAGGTTAAAACTTTTCAGAGTTTTGGAAATGAAATCGAGAATCTCTCCAAAGTCTGCCAAACCTTCTGCGTATTAGAGCAGAATGTTCAGCAGGCCTTCCAAACCTGCCATCCTGCCGTTTTCAGTCAATCAAACACAAATTCCGTGTCTTACAAGTCGACCGTTTTCAGAATTGGTACCAATAAAAAAAACCCTTAGTTTCATTATCAACCTCGAAAATTTCTTCTTGTTCAGTCATATCAAATGAAAGAAAAATTGTTACCTGTGGCATCCACTTCATCTGTAACCTCTTCTAAGACATCTTCTAGTTGTAGTGAGGCAATGACTGGGTCTCCAGGGAACTACAACATAAATAAAGGGCATTTTTATGGATGACGATGTATTCAGTATGTGCACAAATTGTTTCTCAATAAATTTGCATTTCAGCAGCAATTCTCTTTGCAGAAAACATGTCCTTTGTAGAAGATAATTAATTTTCCATCATTAGGACATTGATGGTGGTACACACCATAGCCAAAAAAGCATTCTTTGCCAACAAAAAGACAACACATTCATGTATCATTTGTAACTATTCAAATAACCCAAAAAGTATTGTCATATCCCAAGAGGAAAGTCTCTGATTGGATACTTTCAATTATTGCAATTTCTTTGTTCTAACTAATTGAAATGATGTATCTTTGTTTGATTGTTTATATGTCCATAATTAATGAACAAATTTTCAAAAACTTTGTTTCGTCAGATTGCCAAAAAGCTAAATTGTATTCAAGGATGTTGGTTGCAGTTTTACAACGATGTTCTTATGTTGAAAGGAAGATACATGAATCTGCTAACAAATTTGAAGCTTTTGATGGCATAAGAAAGAAACTGATATGACATATTCAGTAGGAAGAAAAAACTGATGAGGCATGGAGCAATTCACGTATAACTAACATTTTGCAGAATACTCAAGAGAGATGTGTTTTGGCGTTGACAGAATTTACATTCTCTGAAAGACATACAAGTTCAGCCATTTGTATCACATCTAAAATGTTGATTGGAAAAGTAGGCTGCTTCATTCACATGCCATCTTAGGATTGAATTTGAGCAGGTTTATCAATCTTCTTTTGACAAGAAACATTTGTTGTAAAACCACAACAAACATCATTGAATACAATTTAGCTTTTTGGTAATCGGATAAAGCAAAGTTTTTAAAATCAATCCATTGTTTATGGTCATATAAGCAATCAAATGGTAAAACATCATTTTGGGACACCTGGTATGATAGGAAAAACTGAAAACATGATACCGATGCTTGGCAGGCCATCACAATCAAGCACCATCTCAATTATAAAGTTAGATTTCTTGTGATTAACAGTTGGCAAGATATGTTATTCTCTGTCATCCTGACTTCAAAGTCAGAAGGTTTTGCAACAAAACACCTTCAATATTGATGCAATAAACATTTGCCTTGCTTACTATACACAAAACTTAAAACTGTAGACAGAATTTGAGCTACTATATAGTCATAAAAAATTTGCAACTTACTTTATCAGGAAGCTTTGGTGCTTTGCTAAAATCAAAAAGACACACAGTTGTCAAGTGAAACATGAAAGAAAAACTGTCAGAGATTGCAAAATAGATGGTACACTGTAACTACATTAATTTTGAAGTCTTTGTGAAGAGAGTTTGTCAGAAAAATTGATTTGATGATCTCTGCCCACATACTAGATCAGATCATGATCAAACTAGTTAGACTGGGAGATAATAAAATTTTGTGCATCTTGTATGCTGAAAGTTGTTTTGGACAATGGAAGATAGGGCTCTGCACTTGACATGTCTACCACACAAAGCACCTATAGTTTCTATTGTCTCCATTTTTTTTATTAGCGCACTGTCTGGTGCAAAAAAAATTTAACCTTTCATCCAGGATTTTGAAGTTTTGCTTGCAATACCTAATTCACACAAAAAGTATGTGCAGATGGTTGTGATATTTGTAATTATAATGGTAGATTGTACTGAAGAAGATTTCAAAACCAAAATGTGTTACATAAACAGTTGGGTTCTCGTACCTTATTTTCTGTGTTAGTTATTAGTAATGGTTTAGTTTATATCATGGTATTATAGCATAGAGAAAAACAATGGTCCCATCTATTCTCTTTAATTTTCAGGCAGCATTGAAAGGGTATTTTGTTGCCCACTAAACTGTGTTTGCCTCCAAATTGCAATGCTAGCATTTGTCAAATATGGTTTCAAATGCGAGAGGTTTTGCCAATTATTAGCAAATTTCCCAAGTAGGAAACAATCTGCTTCCCAAATAAGCAACAGTTTCCCCATTGGGAAACAAGGAATTTTTTACCAAGATTGTGTTTGAGTTACAAATCATTAAGGATTTGATAAGAATTTGATTAAAAAACCCAGTTAATCTTGGTAAAAACTTCCTCACCGTCACCTTTAGTGCAAAGTTCCTCACAGTCCACAGAAATTTATGGAGCGAAGTTTTACTCTGCAGAGCATCTCATACTCAAACTGTTGCGTTGGCTTTTCTTTCTTTCCTCTTCACTAATAGTTCTTTCCAACAAGGGCAGATTTTGTAATACAATAGCATCAGTTGCTTTGGTTCACACCTCAATTCAAAGCGATTAGCAAATGCAGACAAAAGAAATTCTCTCAAGCAGAAATTGAAAACAACCGAAGCCGCAAAGTTGCCCTGAAACCAGCACGGCGAACTCTCGTTTGGTGCAGGCGATGGGAGGTTTTTAAGAGAAGGTGTGTGCTTATAACGAAAGAAGATGGATAAAAGTTCTGTCTCGCGGATTTTGTCTATTTGATTCAGGAGCTGAGGAGTGACTGCGTTCATCTGAGCAATAAATATGCAAAAATTGTAATGCCCTCTGCTCGGTTTCTGAATCAAACAAACAAAATCCACGAGACAGAACTTTAGATTTACCCTTCTTCTTTTGTTATAAGCACATACCTTCTCTTAAAAACCTCCCTTCGCCCGCACCAAACGAGAGTTTGCCGTACTGGTTTCAGGGCAACTTTGCGGCTCCGTTTGTTTTCAATTTCTGCTTGAGGGAATTTCTTTTGTCTGCATTGGTTAATCGCTTTGAATTGAGGTGTGAACCAAAGAGACTGATGCTATTGTATTACAAAATCTGCCCTTGTTGTTCTTTCTTGAATAAGTTTTCAGTCTAGGAAATGTTTCACATCTTGTTTACTCGCTCACGTCTCACTTTATGACAAAATTTCGTACCTTTTGTCAAACAATGCGAGGCCATCTTCATCGTCCATCTTCATTCAGCTATTAGCTAAATCTCTTCAACTCTGTTTTAGTCATTTCTTCCTCATTCAAGTCAACAAACGAAGACGGGCAAAAGAACAGCTCAGTCCTCAGTCACAAGCGCCAATCAGGAAATTTAGGCCAGTTTCAAATTGGCGCTTGTTGTGGTTGCTGTTTGTTTCTTAGCAACGAGCATGGCTCCAACATTTCAATGGGCTCCAAGGATTGCGAAGTTGGTTTCCAAAAGATTGGGAACCTTTGAATTCTCTTTTGGGAAAATTCTTGCCTCTCTTGGGAAAATTTGGGGAAAACCCCAAAACATGTTAAATTCTCTGAAAATGTTTCGAAAATCAATCAAGCAAATTCGATGCAATTCAACTGATGCAGCACTTTTGAATGTCTTCTTGAAGGTGAAGGTGAAGTTGCGGTTTTCAGCGCCAAGCGCTGGGATTGCAGAAATAGCTAAGCGCTAATCGAGTCCGCGACCCCTTGTCATGATGCTCAAAGGTGCTGGTGGGATTTGAACCCCGTCCACCTGACTGTTCCGGCTGCAAAGTCAGTGAATTACAACACGGCGCCACAACACCTTCACATCGAAAATATATTAAAGTCGCGTATCGAAAATTTGATTGGACGGAAATGACCGAAAATATGATTCTTCCAAAAATTACGGCATATACATATATAGTATCTTTTTAACTTACTTCATCTGTCATTGGCTTATCACAAGTCTCAGTTGAATATGGCTTATTTCTGCTGAGTCGGTGGAACTTGGACTAGTGACGTCACTGAACTAATTTCAGTGTCACTGTCTTGTCACGGAGGAAGTATTAAAAATTGTCCTCCTTGTTATGTTTCTGATACACGTATTTGTGGCAGCACTGAAAGTTTCTTAAAATTATCAGATTCTGAGTACTCGGAGTTGTTTACAAGTTTCAACATTTCAAAACAAGGTTTTTTTGAAGCCTTACCAGTGTTTAGACTTTATTCAAGTGACGTATGATACGGGAAATAAGTGAAGATAAAGTAAAGATATATAAAGGACGGGGTAAAGGATTTCCCGAGGAATATTACACTCCCCTACATCTCGTACACCTTTGGCAAAAGTCCTTTTGTTTTAAAGAAATATCCTTAAAAATCCCTTTGTCCTGAAAAAATCTCGTACGTGAGTTTCTCATAAGCAGATTTCGGGACCATCCTTCCCTTAATTCGCAGCAATCCTCAATCCCCCCTGTTACTGTTCTGAGTTGTCTGTCTCCGTTCTTCTACTAGTATTACTGGTTTTACCGGTTTCTTAGCTGTTTTTCTCCCATTTTTGATTACAAAGTCCAACTTTGTAATCTAAGGGGGGACTCGATGTCAGTAAGTAAGAAAGAAAGAAAGAAAGAAAGTAAGTCACGCTCGTTAATGCGATTGATAAACATTTTACCTCTGCTAATTAGCACTGAAATAAAGAAAGCCCAGCATAAGCGCGTACAGCACAGAAGTTTCCCGCGATCCTATAGCAAAACTTGACGTCGGCTTATTTCATGTTAGACAGTTTTGACATCATAAGATGGATAAATTACTAGGATGTTTACCCTGGCACAGCAACAAATTCACCCAGAATTGGCACGTTCTTGACTTCATTAGCAGCTTAATTATGTCAAAACAATCGTTTTCTAGAACGAACGAATCATTAGCCACTTATTGATAGTACTCATTATGCAAATAACTCAACTTTAGAGGATGATGTAACCGGCGGCCTGCACAGAGGCTAGCATTTGCAGCATAACCAAAGGTAGAAGGACCCCCCTCCTACACAGCAACGGATGCAATCATCGCAGGTGAAGTTGAGACGAAAGGTGCAGAATCCCAGCAAGCAATGGCGCCATGGACTGGGGGAAGGGACGTGATCACACTGAACCAAAACATCTTCATGCATATCATTCTGCATAGAGGAATCTTCGTGACTGCTTGTCTCAAATTAGATGCCCGCGAATAGCAACAACTGAAACGTTCTGTAGGGTTCTGCATAAGTAATTTTGCGTTATCGTAAATCTCACATGACATCTCATTTGACACAGATGCACCAATAGTTTTGTGCACGAACTATAAGCAAACTAGGGGTAATGACTTTTGATTTTTGCGTATCATTCTCGTTTGACATAAAGACCAAAATATTGCCTTTGACCTTGAGGCGATTCTTGTCCTTATACTAGGCGCTCGATTTTCCATTGAAGGCGACTTTAGCAGCAACACTCATCTCTCTGACTGTAGCAAAAAACAGAATCAACGATCATTTGGGGTTATGAAGAAATCAATAATCAGATATTCTTATGCTTGTTTAGCTCAGGACGGACTTTGTAATCATCCAAAAGGATCTTATGTTTGCTCACGGCTTTTCTTTATATGGCAATTTTGCCCCCCTTTTTGGACTATTTCCAATTCCCATAGCGTGTACCTCATTAGTATTTAATCGTAATTCCACCCAGTCAACTTGCTGAGGATGGACCTAGGAAGGTTCGAAACGTACTTAATTATTATGGCTTAGCCACTTGATTTATGTTAACATGGACTTGTCTCCTGATTTATTTCACTAATAACATGGACTTGTCACTTATTTAATTTAACATGGACTTGTCATCTTTATTAATAATGAGCAAATGAACTAATGAAATATGAGCAAATTGAACATGTTTTTCGTCGTGGTACTCGCCCTTAGATTTATCATCAAGCTGCGCTTTCCAAACGATGTTCCAATTTCAACTAAAATGTAGAAAAAAAATTTCAACTATAAGCAGATTCTTGTAAAAAAATATGTTTTGAGGAAAAAACCATGACAGAAGGATGGCAGTTTTATGAATGATTCCCATTCATTCATGGACTGCTTTGAATTATAAACTGACAAGTCACAAAGAATACTTTAAACTTTCAGTGTCTTGAATACTAAATTTGATTGACGTATCCCAGTCACTTCTCTGTCCCATTTCCACAACAAATATCTCTTCAACCTGCGTGCAAATTGGTCAGCCTTTTACTCTAATTAAAGACTGTTTGCCACAATTTTCACGTGTTCATTCCCTTTCGGTGCCAGAAATTCATTCGATCAAAGATCTTAATTGCTGTTGACGAGAAAAATTTTGATAATTAAATTCGAATTTTTGAGTAATCTGTCAATAATTCACACATGAAAACAGCTTGCTAAAATTCATTATTTGCTGTATCACGGAGGTCACGATTTACTCATTTTCGTCTTTGGAGTCCTGCCATAAACCCCCTGGGCGCACAGGCCTTTGAGTTCAAAAATTAAATCATAGTGTCGCATTTTCCTCGCTTGCAAAATATGCCTGCACTTTCACGTGTGACCTTTCATAGAAGACGGTGCAATATTTTCAAGCAGCCTTTCCTTCAAAAGGAATGCTGTTATTGCAATTATTTCACAACAGCTCTTTATTTGGCTTTTGAATTTTGACCCTTGAGCCGTAAGAATTTCAGTCAAAGTTCAGACTTAACAAAAATTTCGAAACAAATATACGCTGTTTTTCAAGCCTTGGAAAAAAGCTGTAAACGAAAAGCAGAATGCATTTTCTAGCATTTTTTCTTTATAATATATATTCTTGTATCGCCCTCGAATTTAAATGCCTTGTCTTCAAATACTTCCCTATTTATGCTGACATCAAAAGCAGCGAAGTGAAGAAATCGTGAAGCAAGTCTTGAAGGGCTGTGTGTGTTGATGAAAAACTATGAAATTCTTGCAGGTATGTTCCTAACAATGTGAGTCAGGTATTCAGTAATCTCGATGTTGTATAGTTCAACTTATCATGCTTTCCAAATTTCTTCCATTTCTAGCCAAGACATTTATCCAAAGTCACATGTTTTACCAAAAAATTGGCACTTCTTGAGTGAATGATATCAAAATGCGTCAGTCAATTTAAAATTAAGGGAAAATCAGTTGAACGCCAGATTGGAGTACTGTGTATTTCCTTTTTCATTACCATTTGTAAACGCCCAGGGCGCTTCATCGATACTGAAACATGCGCATAACCCCCGTCTGAGCATGCAAACAAAAATTCCAATAACCTGCTACTCTATGGACGCTGTGTTCTTGTTTTTCCGCTGCGGATAATGTATATGTGCACGTGTACAAAATTTGCAGACACTGCCAATCAGAACAAGATCCTTCTCCTTGAATAGGTGTCTGCCAATTGTGTTTGCGTGGTGTGAGCTAAGGACTTCGATTACACCTTCTTTCAGAAATGACGGTTGGTCAGGATCAAGATTTGAACAGCGATGGATCAGCATCTCCACAAAGCTCCCCGAGACCGCAGGGAATGAAAGTTAGAGACCCACGATGGCTGCAAGTTCAAGTTTGCCACGATTTTCTGCGTACGAAACAATGCACAAGGCAGGACCATGAGTGTCATTTTGCCCATCCCCCTCCAAGTTGTATCGTGGAAAATGGAAGAGTTACAGCTTGTTTCGATGCTATGAAAGTATGAGATTTTACGTCATATTTCTATTTTAGTATTTGCTCAATCGGTAGTCTTCTGAAATGTTTCTGAGTTCTAATAAACTTTGGCTTTTCACCTGTGGATTTTGTCCGATGATCTTACAGGCCTTTGTTCAGGGGTCCTAACTTGGTATCAATTTGCAGAACGTCACTTTTCCATTAATTAGCGTAGCTAGTCTCTGACTATTAAGTTCAATTTATCACTATAGCAGTTGTTTATTAGCAGTGAATTTTAGTTTGCAATATCTATGGTTTGGTAGTCTCAAAAAGTATTACTCATTTGGCATTCTTTGTGTTGTGTAGTCGTTGCCCTGCAAGAAATTTTGAAATGCATTGCAAGGATTGCAAGGAAAGGTACCTCTCAAGTTTTTGTGGCCCAGTTTCAAAGACTCATTATACAAATTTGAAGAGAACAATATTTTGACAGATCAAAACATCTTGTGATGTGTCTTCCGTAATTTCTATGTTTACAAGCGTGGTTTATCTTAATTTGTATTACAACTCGGATTTGTTTTTCTTAAAAATGTGAAATTTCGAAACTTCCCAGTTTCAATAGAAATTTCAACCACGATTTGCTTGCCTTTTAAATATGAAAATAACACAAGTATGAGAAGTACAGGCAGCAAAATAATTGCAGCATTTGTTGATAGCTGTCGGTAGCCATGCCAAGCTGAGCCATTGTTCATTCAATTTTCATAATCAAATTTAAAGTCAGGCAAACATGTAACCCTATCACCTGTTGTGCTTCACATTTGTTGACTCAAAAAGTCAACAGGCCTAAACCTTTGTCTGCCGTGTTTTCCTTTATTTCCCAGAGAAAAAAACTAGTGTATGCTAAGCAGAAATTTCTCATCGTCAAAAGTCCACAAACTGCATTAAAGGCATGTTTTCATGGGAAATTTACAAGTAAATATGAATTATGCTATTTGTGCTTAGCCAAGCAGACTTTTGGAAAGGGGGCGTTACCCTGTGATTGTTTGTCTGGGTGATATTGGCAGCCCATTCGGGAAACGAACCATTTCAGAGGAAGTTTTGCAGTCTGAGACAAAGAAAATCCAGTTTCTTCCTACCATAATTTGATAAATGTATTGTTTCAAGTCAACATACCCAGGAAACGACCTCTTTGTTTGTGTTATTTAGTAAGCTCGCTCCAGTGCGCCTTTTCAAAATTTCCAACAGAGAGAACAGTCCAGGCTGATTAGTTAGAACAGATATTGTTTGCTGTAGACAAAGAGAAAAGCTTAACGGCTTTGTTAAAGTAATGCATCAGCTTATTGAAAAGAAAACAGCAGTTCTGGAGTGAAAAAATAAGCAATGCTGTTTGTTGGTTTGGAAAGCACATAAGATGCACACAGCTTTATGAGCTCATAGCAGGCAGCTCTTGTGACATCGGTTTTCGTCATTCTTTCGCAATAAACAATCACATTGAATAAGGATAATACTCCCTTTTAATTTTCAATCACGCTGGCTTGAAGATTTAACCGTTACAGTGGCAGGGGGTACTGTCCCTTGTTCTGTCAATGCTTCCCTCGAGTGTCAGGCCTCGTTTGCACGATAGCTGTACATGTTTGGATTCGTGACGAAAGAGTAGAGGCATTTTACTCCCACAAACGATTTCGTACACCTTTGCAACAAATTCTTTAGTTTTCAATAGGATCTATAAAGAATCCTTATGAATCTTTCTGTTTTGAAACGGCCTCGTACACTTTTTCAAATAGGTGAAATGCCCCTAGGCTATCGCTTTTCTCCTTCAATTTGTAGAACAAATGTTCAGTATCAGCATGGGTCGCAGGAAACCATTTTTAAGTGTTACTTCGTTCCCTGCGACCCATGATATCAGTATAAACGCGGTTGAATGGTAACAACTTTACTTCTGCAGTGCAAACATGGTCTCGATTCAGACCCCGTTTACACGATGCCGGTAGAATTTGAAAACGGCAGAATTTTATGCCGCCTTGGAAAATGAGCTCCCGTTTACACGATGCCGGTAGAATTTGAAAACGGCATGAAAATGTGTCGTTTTGGCCTCCCGTTTGCACGATGCCGGTAGAATTTTATGCTAATTCCATAGACAATAACAACTGACGTCAATAATCAATCAAGATAGACAAAACAACTACGACAATAAAGATAATAGGGGGATTAAAAATATTAGCGTCGTGACGAAAGCGACATAAAATTCTGCCGGCAAAGTGCGTTTTCACGATGCCGGCAGAATTTGAAAACGGCAGAATTACAAACTTTGCCGTTTTGCTAACCGAAACAAAATTCTGCCGGCAGAATTTGGAAATTCTGCCGGCATCGTGTAAACGGGAGGCCAAAACGGCACTTTTTCATGCCGTTTTCAAATTCTACCGGCATCGTGTAAACGGGGTCTCAACAGCACTTCGGCGATTTCTTTCATAAAAGATAGCGTTTCCGTCGAAGCTCATTAAATTTGGAGGGAGAAAATGCCGCTCGAAATACAGTGCTTACCAGATTATTAGGGACACCACTGTTAGACACTTTCTCATTTTCGATGTCTGGTGTTGTAAGGAGTGCACAAACTTTAGTGCTTGGACAAAGTCTGGAGAATGTCAAATGGACTTTACCCTATTGTCTGCAACCTCTCTCTCATAACTCCATACGTCATAAATGACATTTCTGCTTTGATGATATTTCGGCACATTCTTTTATCTTATTGGTTTCAATGTTATCCTAACAAGTTGGTAATTGAGCAGTGCCAGACCTCTTGGACTTCTTCGTGCACAACAACCTTTTGGTCAGATTATGCGGTACTCTTCTTGCTTTTAAAGATAAACTGACCAAAAACTTTTATCTCGACTTCCTCGTAAAAAACTAAGCTGTGTCCTTCAGAAATACAAGGGTCTAACTGTTTTAATGAGAAGAGCAGAAAAGCTCACCAAAACTCTTGTGCTTACTGCAGGGAAAGATTAAATGATATGGTGAATCATAGTATTCTGAGGTCAGTTGAGGGCTATTTCGTGGTCCTTCACATTGAAATGAGGATGACGTGAAATGACTTGAAATGACAATAGGGCAAGCAGCTCGACAGTGTACGACAGTGCAATCCCTGACTATCAAATAGAAAATCAAGTCAAAACTATGCTGAAATTGCCCAATGGGGATAGGTCTGCCCAAGGGACTTTTTTGGACACCGTCCTTGAATAAGATATTGAAATAGCAAAGAATGCCACAAAGAATAGTTTCCCCAAAGTTTGCAAGTGGAGAAACGAAATGTGCTTTTAGCCTCCATAGTCTGCCAGAATATAACTTCAAATTTTCAAATATTTTCTCCTTCAACACTTTGGGAAAATTCCACTCCTTTTTGCACGCACCAAATGAATAGTGTTGTGTTGTCGTTTGGTGGTGTCTTCGTAAAATTTCAACGTGTCCTGGAAATAGCAGTTGTGGGATTGACACATCCGCCCTGAAACCAAGATTCAAACAGTATATTCTTGTCCTGAATTTTTGTTACTACAAATTGATACCCATCAGCAGGCGTGTCTCGGGGTGCTAGATATAATTCAGTAGAGACCCCCTGGGAAGGGCTCTGCAACACAAAGCCATGTGAGATCATTTACCAAAATCAAAGGAAGCAAGCAACTGGGCACGACTTGGGCAAGTCGAGCCCTCGCTAAAAACGGTGAACTTTCCACTTCCAAATGCTTTGTTTTTGAAATAATTTTTCTTGAAAGAAATTGTTTTTGTTTTGGATGGAACACCGCAGATATTTGTCCAAGACTGTGAAGGAGCACTATGTTCAACTTCCAACAGAGTAGAGTCCTGGGCGCTGGTCAAACTTCTTTTGGCGGGAAAACAAGATGATGAATGACGTTTGGCCAGCCTGTGTTGACTGTTTTATTTCATTTCAAGTCCTGTAAGTATTTGGATGGTTTAGCTTCCAGTGCTTTGAATAAATCAGAAAAGAGTTTTAATTTTCAGGAGGAAAACCAGTGATCATTGGCCTAAAAAGTTGTGTTCAACATGACAGACCGTACACAGTTTAGGCCCATCCCTGTATCTCAGATTTGAAAGTTTGAAAACTGCGCGGGGGATTTTCAAGCAGGAATAAGATGGTAGACCAGTATGAATTGAAAATGCTCATCTCAGCGTAGCACAATTTACATAAAATACAAGTAAATATATAATAATCCTGTTACAAATTATGCAAGTGCGATGAGGAGGAGAGGATAACATAAATGTTAATCCCCTGTTTATGTCAAACTGGCCTATCTTGGAGTTTAGTTTCATTTCATCATCAATCTATACTACATACAATACTACACAATTACATTACAAATGATACATTATCAAATTAATAACATCTAATACAAAACTATAACTAAGCTAAAGGGAAGGACATTACATGATTGTATATAATAGAGCCGTTGCACCATTCACTGCGCCCTACTTTGCATTGGTTTCTTTGATTTTTCAGTGCAACACTCGCCATGTTATTCAAAAAGTATTTGAATCATCATAAGAAACCTATACACGTTTTGGATAGCAGAGCAGCAACTGCGTAAAATGATGTCATCAAGCAGTCTGAGATAAGGAAGTGTTTGGATGCATAAAGTTTTTGAAATGATAAATCAAGGGTTTGAAGCCCAAGCAAAATGATATCAAGTGTTCCCAAATCTCGGGATCTCTTGAATCACATTTTCCCGCAAGGCTATGACAGTACATTTTGCTAGGCCAATTTGAAGGTTTCCTAGCGAACACAAGTCTGTGAATGGGACTGCTGTGATCATGCAAGAGGTGCTTTCATGGCATATCAGTCATTCTGAGTAATCTCCAAACACTTAAAGATATCCTTCTGTTTCTTGAGAGGCCTGGTAAGGCTGTTATTTTCCTAGAAATGTCGTACTCTAAACAATATACGCATTTTGTTTCGAATTGTGAGCCCTGCTTTCTCTGCAAAATGTGAATGATAAAATGCACATGACAGCCCCTAGGACAAACCACTGTTGTAAACATTTCAATGTGCGAACCTCGTTGACCTAACACCATTGAAAGAGATTAACAACCTGATTTATTCCAAAAAATCATATCTAATATTTTTGTTTGTATCTTTTGGACATATCGTCAAATTACTAAGGTGTTAACAAAAGGGTATCGTAAAGTAATTTGCTAGAAATGTTTTAAAACATACAGTGAACACTAATCTCCCCCCAGTGATGGGAAGAAAAAGGAATTTTAGGAAAATCCTATGAAGATCCAATGAAGTTTTATTCACTCAGGGGCCAAGCTCTTTAAGTTTTTTTTGCACAATATGGATAGGATTTTATTTATCCTGGAAATAAGATATTAGATGTATGAATTTAGCTCTGTCTATTCAATGATTATTGGAGTGAAGAATTAGTATTTTAAAGCCTGATGGCTGGAAATGCATTGTCTTCGGTAAATATCTATTCCAGGCAGGATGTAGGATTTAATGTGTGTGTGCTTATCACAGATGCTGTCTTGTTTACTAAGCAGAACATTGCTCCAAAAATAGCTTCTCTTATTTATGTGGAAGATTATTGCACCAAAAATAGCTTAAGTTTGACTGCCAAAGGTAATTTTAGTCTTGCTTCTAAAATTAACTGGCCATCATTAAACATTAATCATGCAATTTCAAACTTGTTAAGATAGGCTTGTTTCAAACATTTTAGGACCTGTTTACATGGAGCATTTTCAGCCTGGGCTGAAATCTCAGCCCTGCTAGAGCTGAGGTGAAAATATTTTGCCATTACATGTGGTATAGAAATAGCAGATGCAAGAAACGGAAAATGGTCTAAGAACTTGGCACACTGAGGCCTTTCAAACCTATGTTATCATCAGAGTTGCCATTACACGGGGAGTTTCAGCCTGGGCTGAAATTCTGTCTGGTTCCAGAAGTAGACAAAGCGTATGCGTCATTGACTTGTCAGCCAGTCTGAACAAATACTTGCCATTACATGGGTGGTTGTCAGGTAAAACAACAAGGATTAGCATACTAATTACTGAATTTTCAGCCCCAGGTGAAACTCAGCCCAAGGGGAGGGGATTTTCCATCTAATGGAAAATTGATATTTACAAGCATTTGACCGTAAATGTAGTCTCACCGTGAGTAAACAGGCTGAAGTTTCAGCCTGGCCTGAAAACTCGGATGTAAACAGGCCCTTAATACAAGCAAAGGAATTTCTTTAGGTCATGATGGTGCTGTTTTAACAGAAGAAAAGGCTTGGTGAATGGTAGCAGGAGTGTGAACAGGGGCGGATCCAGCGCGAAGTTGAAGGGGGAGCAATTTGCAGAGTGGGTGCCAAAAATAAAGTGAAAAGTAAGTGCGCCAAAGGCGCGCAGAAATTTTTGGGCCTTTCTTCAAGACAAATTCTTTGCTTTTTCAATTGAATAACACCTTAATTTATATGTTTCCCACATTCAGAACGAAACACGAAAAAAAAGAGTGCATTTGGGTCAGGATAAGGGGCGCCCTCCTTGCCGAAAATGGGGCACCAAGCTGAGTTTTCATCATGAAGGGGGGGGCAGTTGCCCCCGACTGCACCTCCTAAATCCACCACTGAGTGTGAATGATAAAAGAGCTAGAAAACCAACTTGAGAATCTCTATTTATCTGACTTTTCACTATTTAGCAGGTAGCTAAGATATTGAGTCACGGCTTTTAAGATTTGCACACTATGCATAGAGTGGTAATGGCCCACTCAACCAACATGGGTGCATAGATGACAGATGAGTAATTGGTGAGCAAGGGTAAATACTGGGGTGTGTACTTCATTTCTAAAAATACTAGAGGTGCCACTCTATATGGGTAACTTTTTCAGCAGTAAATCAGCAATTTTTTAAGAATGCTGTTAGTTCATGAAAATATGATTCTAGTATATTGTGATTACTTGGTGTTTTGGTAATTAGTCAAAAATTAAACAGTAGACCAGGACTGTCGAGAAGGGAACGTAGCCAGGGTACTTACCAGGGGGCCCGGGGCCTTTAGGGGCCCAGAAACATAGAAGTTATGCATTTTCTCTTTGTTTTCAATTTTCTTTGAGGAAAGCTTCTAGGCCTACGGACCCACTTCTAAACTTAGTCTTTACACTCAAGATAACAAATTTTCCATCAAAAGTTTTGCTTTTAACTGTATACAGGAAGGCGTTTCCATCTAAAAGCAGCGTTTTACCGGTACATTTGAAGGTGTGGTCACAGAGATTTTCCAATGCCAACTGGAGGCTTCCTTGCACTCCCAATCCTGGGACCCTTCCCACCTCTTGACGGCCTCTTGCAGTAATGTGCCTACAGTAGACATCAGGTAATTTTTTAAACCCAGGTGGCACATCTTCATAAGCCATCAATGGACTACCGATTTGGTGAATTTTGTGAAACAAAGATCCCGTCTCCGGTAAAATACAAGGGTACCTACCCTATTTCCCAAAGGGCAGCAGATTCTTGACTACAGTGAATCATAATCTTTATGCTCATCATTTAATTGCAGGGAAGATGCCAAAGAGAAACATGCAAATATTTTCATCCACCAAAGCAAATCAAATCACATTTGGAGACACTGGGAAGAAATTATCAACAGCCAAGATTTCCAACCTTCCACAAAGTTCCATACAATCCTGCTCAATATGTTGATGCTCCAGTTCCAAACCTGGTAAGAACATGTTTAAATAGGCCTGCCAAGGAAGAAAAATGCAGTTGCTGTACCATTGATGCATCCTGATGATTGGAACATTTTGAACCATAAATTTTTTTGTATGTTTGCACCTCAGCCCTCAGACCAAAAAATTCCGAATGAGTATGATACGGTAACTGTATGTCATATTTTTGGAGAATACAATGGACTGATTTCTTATCTGTTTATGCAATGTAGAAATTTTTAATGACCCTAGCAATGGAAGCTTTGCTATCACTTTTATGGTGCCAGAAAACAGTGGGATAGCCAAGGGATTGCAAGAGGCTGCAGAAGGTAGTGAGCCGCCCCCCCCCCCCCCAGCTGCAGGTATTTCAGGAAATTTGGTTCATTTATATAATTTTAAACAATCAATCAATGAAATGCAATTTTTTGCAGATTCAGGATATTTTGTCAGCAAAACTGCATCTTGTAGTTTTTAGCTTCACCTACGCCCCAAAGAGATGCAAGTTTTATCGACCTTTGTTTTAATTTGCAGACATTAGGTCATTGGATCCCAAACTGGCAGAATCCTGAGCAACTTCAAGTGGAGCCTACTTCACCAAGAAGTCCAAACTTACCAAGAAGATTGGATAAATCTGATAAGCTGGAGGTAAACATGCCACTCATGAATTACTAAACAAGAAAATTTCATTTATTAGAATGAATTGGAGGAACCATTCCAAGAATTTGTTGAGAAAGGGTCGTGAGGTAGAATTTGTAACCCTGTTTAAACTTACTTTTGCAACTTTGAGACATTGAGATCACTGTGGAGCTTCATTCTCTCAAGACTTTTCTACAATCCAAAAGGATAGTGATGGGGATAAAATAGGAAGGTAATTTGTTGCTTTGGTATGTTTTTGGACGATTTTTGAGGGCTTCCTCAAGAAAACTCTTCCATTAAAATTGGAATGGATTGCAAATATCAACCAGAAATCATTCAAAAATAGAAAGCAGAAATATAGGAAATGTGATTGTAACACTCAGTCATTTTTACAGTGATGGCCCAGGCCACAAAGAAGTGGGAGGATGAGGAAAGATAGGGAACTGGGGGTGTAGCCCACAGGAAAAGTTTCAAGACAACACCCACTTTTTGCTCAGGAAATACCCTGTTTACCCTCAGGAAACACCCTATTTGACTACAGGCAATAGGAGAAGTAACTGTTTTCATGCAAATTAAAATATTAGAATGTAGTGTGTACTTGCCTGGGGGTAACGTGACTTGCAGATGGATAGGGGTCTGCCGCCCTGTTTTCAGAAAACTACCCTTTTCTAATTACAGACAGTTGCCGTCATACCCACTTTTATGATGTATTTAGGTGGAAAACTACCCATTTTTGACTACATTTTGCCAATTTCTGGAAAACCCACCCATGTTTAAGGAAAATCAGCCGAAAAGTGACCCTTGTTTAGAGAATTTCGGACCCAAAAACCCATTCATATGGGTGGCAGATACCCATACCCTCAACATGTTATGTTATCATCCCGGGCCCATTTTCAACCAGGAAAATTCTAAAATTTCTTGAATATTTTACTATTGAATATAATGTAAACATGTGGTTGCTTTACATTGATATGTAAGAAACGGAAGCAGAGGGTATGCTTTTTGGTCTTACACATTATTTTATCTTATTTTCACAGATATGCAGTGACTTCATGAAAAATATGTGTCCGCACGACGAAAGTATTTGTCCATTTGCACACCCTCCCCCGAACATTACACCTGGTGATGATGGCTATGTGACTGTTTGCATGGATTATATGAAGTCAGAATGCCAGAGAATTTGTTGCCGTTATTTCCACCCACCCCCTCATCTCCAGGCGAGAGTGAAAGCGGCACAGAGAAGACCACCACACTTCTTTGGACCATTTGTGCCTCGAAACATACCTCCTATTATGCAAGCACCTAGTCAAGAAATGGTAAGAAGTCTATCCATGATTGGTTGTTTAAAACATGTACAGTAAATTTGGAAATTTCAAGGAAATAGTAACCTTTCTGGATGGAAATTTTGCCGAAAAAAAGGAAATTTGAAGGAAACCCTATGTTGCAAAAATGGAAGCACTGTCCAACCTTCCACGTCGGCAATTTCCAAGTGTCTGTTCATAAGTTTGTGACTTAAAATTAAATTTCAAACTCCGCCCACCTTCGCTGCAATTTTCCATGGTCAGTCGCAGTCGCAGTGTCATTTGATCGATCATTGGTTATTCTTTTCTTTGAGCCACCCAATAAAAACTCTATCAATTGTTAGGCCGGCCAATGATTGCCTTTTCATTCTTCCTTTCAACCAATCACATAAAGTCTTAGCATGTGACTGCCATTGTTTTAACAATTTGCCTAATTAGCAAGGTATGCACTCAAATCTCAAATTCACTCAGCTACATACAGATTAGTAAACGCCCTTCGGCCGCAATTAGCCTGCAGTATTTGATGATTTTAACATGTTAATGAATACTGTAAAAACCGGCGTATAAGAACCTTGTGATTAAGAATCTACAGGCTGAAATTCTGAAATCAAACCCCCCAATATATAAGAACCCATTCAGCCTGAAATTTGAAATAGGTTCTTATTCGTAGAGATCATCAAATTAGATCAACGCTCCACTTGCTTTGTCATTGAGCCTATATGAACTGATACTATCAAATGTGCAAACTGCAGAGAACTCTAAGATGCGTTGAAAGCTTTTCATTGTATTCTGTAAAATTTCTTATTCTTCCACAAACTGCTCTTGTGAATTAGGCCTCTTGAATTCAGGTGCCTATGAACTAACAGTAAATAGTGGGCTTGAAGTTTCAATCTGAACAAAAGAAGTGCCTGAATGTTATGAAGGAAATAAGAACCAATTTAAGAACCTGAACAGCCTAATTTCCCACTAAATACTCATATATAAGAACCAAATCAGGCTGACTTGCAAAATTGTAGGTTCTTATACGCGGGTTTTTACTGTATGTACCTTAAACTTTGATGACCAAAATTGAAATTTAAGCTGCTAGGAATTAATATATGTGGAAAATTTATGTGGATAGGGTACCCAGAAATTTAGGGAAATTAATCCAAAGAGGCTAGGAAGACGTTATATCAAAGGAAATCGACGGTAAGAGCTGCAAATAAGTGATTCATCCATGATGAAATATTTTTATTGGTTTCGTAAAACGCCTGGACTTGCTCCAAGTCTCGCCCATGAGCAATAAACAAACAGGAGGGGAGAAAAAGAGAAGGGAAGAGAAAAGGGAAGGAGAGCGAGACTTGTGGACTACGCGTTCCGAATACGAGGCTCAGTATTCGCCTTCTCAAGTTTGATTGGCTCTTCCGCTAACATGAAAGAAAGCCGCCGGTCAAGATCTTGACCGGTCTCGTTTTCGGAACACGTAGTCCACAAGTCTCGCTCTCCTTCCCTTCCCTGTTCTCTTCCCTTTTCCTCTTCTCGTTTATTTATTGATCAAGAGCGAGACTTGTTGCAAGTCCATAAGATGCCCAAACATGACGATTTTAACAACGTGAAAAAAGACATTTAAAGACAGAGTAGTGCCCCATTCACATTGCAAGTTAAACCAGCTTCAACTAAACCAGGTTATCGAATAGGGCCTTCTGATTGGTCAATCCAATAAATCCAGTCTTTTGATTGGTTGAAATTTAAACTGGTTTTGATAAAACTGGTTTAACCGTGTCAGTGTGAATGCAGTATAAGTGGGTTATATTTAGTGTATTTGCATAGAATTAATCTAACTTTACTCGAAGATCGGAACTAAGCGCCCAAAGTATCCTGGGCAACAAATTTTGCGGAAAAGTTTTTGGATGCTTTCTGGATTAATCTTGACAGAAAATTGCCAGAAAAGGTTGGGGAAAATTTGTCCAAAACGTTTCCAGTCCGAAATTCGTGAATTTAAGGGCATGTCCTCAGTTGTTTTTAAGCTGAATTCAACCACAAGTAAATTTATCTACGATGTCAGTATTCGGATATTGCAACTTTATAAATATGTCAAAATTGTGCTGGCTGTTCAGGGAACGGCCGTACATCAGCTAAAAAGATCCGCTTGTATTCGCAAAATGAATCTGTAGAGTCAACGTCCGAATTTTCCACTATCATCACACACGTTGGCCTGACATCCAATGTGAAACCGGCTCATTATTCGTAAAAATGTTTCTAGCTTTTAGCACGTTGCATTGAAGGGTTTACTTTGTTGTATTTTTAGCTTCTTGTTAAATGCCAGGGGGTAGTCATAATATATTGCTCCTCCTGGCACCGTCTTTGTAATGTCGTATAGTAGCCCTCAATTGAGGCTTTTTTCTGACAAGCTAAAAGGCCTATTTCTTGAAAGAATATAGCCTGATAACCAGACCCAAGTTCAAGAGAATTTTGAACGTGGATCTGGTTATCAGGCCAGCAAGAATAGGACAATAAAAAATATGGTTTCACCCAGGAGTTCAGCCTCATTTTCAAGCTTTGTTTGTTTTTTTTTGTTTTGTAGATGTGCCCATCTCCAATGCCATTTCCTGCACAACAAATGCCTGGCATGCAATTCCCAGTTGCTAGTGCTGGTCCAATGCCACCGCTCATTCCCATGCCACCAGAAATGTTCTTCCCAGTGAGTTCAGATTGCCAATGCATGATGCCAGTGCAGATGCCTCCAGTTCAAGCATTCATGTGGTCCACAGGTACCCATAATAGTCAATTTTCATTGGTTGATAAATTCATATGTCATCTGGGCGGTCGAGAGCCTGCTCGGGCCCCGAAGTGTTTTTGCGACGGGGCACAAGGAATGTTTTTCGTGACCACGCCCTTTAATTCCTGGAAAATGAAAAGGACATTACAGTGAAACAGTCATAGGCACATTACAAATGTTGAGCAGTGATTTACTTGTCAAGTGAAGGCACGGTCACAAACCTTTAAATAAAGCTTGTGGACTGTCGTCTCTTTGCTATTTTACGATAATCAGTACCAGGAAGAAGTTTGAACTGGCCTCTTTTAAACCAAGGCCGTCCCCGGACCGTTTATCCATAGTCACAAGAGATGCTTTATCCCCTCCAACCCCACGCTCGCGGTTTTATGTTATGCTCTTGTGTATATGCGCTTCACTAACATGTAAAACATAGAACGAATGGATCATATCTATAGCACCAGATGCCCTCCTTTGAAGGGTTCAAAAATCGGGAAAAACTATTTTCCAATCCAACTTAGCCGTCAAGCGGGAGACCGCCACTTAAATCGCTCAAAACGAGACAATGCTGGCTGTCATCATTATCATCATCATCATCATCATCATCATCATCATCATCATCATCATCATCATTTATTCAGTTATTTCTAGTAGTCAAATTAATAAACACTCAAAAAATACAACTTGGTAAAGTTTCGGCCAAAGCCTTCATCAGCAATCCATTTATATTTAAATATATATCTCTTACAAGATAAAAGTAGAAAAGGCCATACACAGGCCCAGAACAGCGAGCACCGGGAGACAGCATACGCTCTGCACGAGGGAGACCCCGATGCAAATATCGGAGGAACCCTGCAAGGCGAATCCGTCACCCCCGGAACAGCCACGAGCCGCCCCTGGCCCCCCTGGCCCCTAAAAGAAGGACTATCTTGGCAGGCAACCAACTTTCGGAATATATGTTTTGCAGAGCCAACACTGTTGGCAACAGTTGCATATATCAGGCTGTCTTTCAGTTGTTCAAACAGCGAAACCTTTTTTGGGGGATACTCGGTATTTCATTGAAATTTACAAGTCTTAACTTTTTATCAAATACTGCATAATGCCACAGCGACAATCACCATTCGCGATTTAACGGGGAGCAAAAAAGCTAGGACTACTTCGGATTTTGGAACTTTTGAATTAGTATGCTGCAAACTTTATAGACTCTCTTACATCAAGTAAAAGGACGGGGGCTAAGTGGATGCCCGCTATTGCTCCTTTAACAATGTCCATGCACTTGTCGAAATCATTGTGTACAGTTGGCTAATTTTAGACTTGCAATGCAGCTCTTTAGTTAGCTATCATTTAAGAGTCACTGCTTACCATGATCCTTTGTGGCTCCAAATTCGACTTTCGTATTATCTGAAATTCGTTCCTGGCCTAAATTCTATCTGCCTTGCTTTTCATTCGGCGGACAAGGATCGTGTTTGACAATAGGTCTAAAGCAAAGAAAAAGTTGTATTGTCAAAATTTTGATATGTCTTTTTCTCCATTTTCAAAAGGGGTCTAGGCAACGGACATACCTTCCCATACCTCGCACGTATCGTTTCCAGTTGTTTGTTTGCACATAGCCCAATAGGCACAAAGAATAGGCGCAAAGCCCAATGGTTAGCCGAGGGTCTTTAAAGGCTCTTATTCAACCAGCATACCTTGCACGTATCGCCTCTTGGTTAGCTTTTGTAGTCGCTATTTTCATGGTCCATGAAAATGGCGACAACAAAGGCTAACCAAGAGATGGCGCCAGCAAAGCATGCTGGTTGAATAAGGGCCTTTAAAATATCGTCGTCCTCTGAAGTTAAAGGGACTTTATTCAAACTTCTTATTTCTTACAGGTGAACCTGTGATGATGCCTTTGCCCCCACCAGAAGGTTTCAGACAAATTCCTGGACAGTTTATGGGACAGTACATTGAAACAATGACTCCACCAGCAACGCCATAGACGATTAATACATCAAAGTGGGGAAATTTGGAGGGAAGAAAGACATATTGCCTGGGAGGTTGCGTCAATGAGGGTGCAGAGAGTGGTCAGATCTTTTGGTGGTTCTTTGTGGAAGAAGGAGATTGATTGTACAGTCAGAGCTGCAGAAGGAGGAGTGTTGGATTTGCAGAGGTTGGAAGTAGATTGGGACCAGTTTGGTATGTAGTCACTCTTAAAGTGTATCTCGTAGACGTCTCAGAGTTACACACACTTTTTTTATTTTGTCAGCGATATTTGGAAGTCAGAATTGACAGTATTGTTTCACTCTTCAAATTAAAGGGGCAGGGTCACGTAATGTAAACCAACTTCTTCCGAAATGACGATTTTGCAGTACTTTTGATAGGCCATATCGTAGAGATTTTCAACTGTTTTTCTCAAAATGAAGGTGTTATTGGGAGGATGGCCTCTTGAGCTTCGTAGAGAAACAAACGAAACACTCATATGTTGCACGATTGCAGAGATATTGATGGATTTTTGGAAGTAATTTGCTCGTGGATTCACCCCATCCAATAAAATCTGTGCAGAACACAATGGCCAAGTGTGGGCAACAATACAGAGAATAGAGATAACAGATTTGTTTACGGTTACGTGACCCTGCCCCTTTAAGCAGAATTACGGATTTTCCAACCAAAGGCTTGTATTTTGAAATTTGTTTGTAGGGTCTGGTCTACAGATGCAAAATGGCTAGGCTAGGGGGAAAAATATGAATTGCCGAAAATGGTAGATCGTGGACTCCCCAATAAGTGTTTAGTACATCAAGGAAGGTAGTTCAGACAGATATAGATTATGTGATAAATGATTGTGCGTTAGCATCATGATCTCCAGGCTTATCTTTGTGTCCTTTGAGAATTGAAACTGAAGTTCTTGGTATTACAAGTTTCGTAATCAAACCTGATAAATCGTTACAGAAGATCTCACATGGTTCATTCATTGGTCGCGGGTAAGTCCTTATGATATATATATATGGGAAGAAAGATCTATTTGATAAGTTGTCTGTTTGCTTGAAAGTTCACAGTAAACCAGAAAGCACTGACTTTTGAAGTGTGGTCTGCTGGCTCAGTTATAGAATGTCGAAACGTCAAATCGTCAAAGATGCCAAAGCTTTGTCAAACTCTGAAAACGTTGATATTTGTTGTTGCCTTTGGTTGGAAATGAAAATCACCTCAGCATTTTGGGACTGTGCAAAAATTTACCCTATGAGAGTTCTTTAATGGCTCCTAAAATACTTTCCCTGCTCCTCCCTATTGAAGGCCCACTGCTAACCATGATCCTTCGTGGCACCAAAGTCGACTTTCGTACTATGTGAAAGTCCTTTTTGGCCTAAATTCCCATCGTCTTGTTTTTCATTCGGCGCTCAAAGGTTATGGTTAGCAATAGATTTTTGAGCTCCCCATTGATATCATACCATTGATTTGATATCAACCACCAAACGTTAGGAAAGATTTTCCATTTACGACTTTATGTAAATTTTGGAATGGGTTGGCACAAATACTGTGTCCAATCTTTGTATTTTACCCGTAAATTGCATGTTGATTTCGAAAGGTATGGGGTAAGAGAACTAATAAAGATATCATTGAAATTGTTTTGATTTGACGTTGTGAATAAGCCCCTCTCTAATGAGCCCCCTCTGTTGGTTGAGTCTCCGAACTTACCTATGCTCCCAGGGGCTTAAAGGACAAGTGCAGGGTTAGTATGATTAACGCTACAAACAAAGCCGAACTTACCTATGCTCCCAGGGGCTTAAAGGACAAGTGCAGGGTTAGTATGATTAACGCTACAAACAAATCCGAACTTACCTATGCTCCCAGGGGCTTAAAGGACAAGTGCAGGGTTAGTATGATTAACGCTACAAACAAGTCCGAACTTACCTATGCTCCCAGGGGCTTAAAGGACAAGTGCAGGGTTAGTATGATTAACGCTACAAACACACTTACGATTAACCAGGCATCACAAAAGTGCGGCGCTCGCGGACACATTTCTAAGACTGCGTTCACACGATACCGGCAAATTTTGAAAACGGTGAAAAATTCGACGGATAGGCCTCACACGAAAACGGCATATTTTTTGCCGGCAGATTTTGCAAACGGTAGATTTTAAAAACGTTTTGAAAACGGTAGATTTTAAAAACGGAACTCTATTCGACACATTTTGGAAGCGGCTCGTGTTAACACCTGAAAATGATAAAAACAGAACATGTTTAGACACTTCGAACGAGACTGATCGACTCTTAGGCCCTGTTTATATGAGGAAAAACACCTCACTTGCCAGACCCGGGGCTGAGAGGCGAGATGCCACCCTCCAATAGAATCCTTTGTATTTTCATTTCGCGTTTACATGATGAACGCATCACCACCGGTATAGTGAAATCCCACCTCACAAGAGGTGGAATCTCACCTGGGTGAGGTGAAATTTTACCATATAAACGAAGCACCACCGGTATGGTGAGGTGAATTGAAGTTATTCGTTGATTCTCATTGGTCAGTTCTTTCTAATTTCACGGAAGAGAGACTTCACTGCACCTCACCTCTCAGCCCCGGTGCTCACAGGTGAGGTGACAAATCTCATATAAACAGTGACTAAAATTTACTTCGCCTGTCAGCCCCGGGTCTGGCAGGTGAGGTGTTTTTCCCCATATAAACAGGGCCTTAGGGTGTCGGTAAGCTTCTTTGGCATCAAAGTAGTATTGCAACGAGTTTTTGCCGTCAAAGTTCCTACCGTTTTCAAATTGTTCCGGTATCGTGTGAACGCTAGCTCAAATTTTGCAGCCGTCACATTTTTCACCGTTTTCAAAATGTGCCGGCATCGTGTGAACACAGTCTAAATCCAGTGAGTCTGCAGGCACCTTTCAAAAAGATGTTTCCTGAAGTTTTTGGTGATTAATTCGTTGGAACTGGGAAGCAACTATCATATGTTTCGATAGTAAATGTGGTTTTGTTATTGCAATAAAACTATATGAAAAGGTCAACAATAATGAAAGCATAAGTGACTTGGACATCAATCTAATCTTTCAGCATCTCATATGGAGAACAGTTTCCTTATACCTCGGCTCTTGAAGAACATTTATTCATTGTAAATTTTAAAGAGATGGCATTAAGGTTGAACATCGTGTATGTACCAGGCAATGAACTGTGTTACAATTTCAAGAGTTTCTGTGACGTCTCAAGAAGTATTTATTGCATATGGTACTAATAAACTTTTAGGACCAAAATGTCCCTCACTTTATCAAAGTTTTCTTCATGTGATGCGCAGAAAGAATTTAAGTCCTAGATGATATGCGTTGAAAAAAAATTTGCAGGTACATTTTAGTGGAAATTTTGCGCTCACAGGCTTGGTAAGGTCTAGACTACATTACATAAGTCCCTCTAACTTACGCTCGTTGTTGTTGTTGTCATCGCTTTGTATGAGTGAAATTAAAACATCAGATTGTAAATGTTGAACGAATACAAGGAATCACGTCGTCAGTCTAGGTAAGGTCTGCTATTTACTGACTTGAATTCTTACCTTTGTTTTACATTTTGAGCTTTCCTATGGACGTCTATTCCTTGAAAATTGTGAAAATTTAGGCCCAACCTGGTAACTGTGTCACCATTTTCTTGCATGAATACAGTTATATAAAGAGGCTAACAACGATTAAGAGGAGAGCAAACAACAGGACAGCCTTATTTTCGTTTAAGCGACATGACGTCATTTCACTCAAATCGCTAGTTTGAGCGCACGATTTCACAAAGGGGGTCTATTAAAGTGTGGCAGTTAGGTGGATTTGGCCTTATTTCCGATGTGGAATACGGTTGTTGCAAGAAAGTCTATGCGGTATACGGTTTTTGTATTGCTATGCGGTTGCGGAAAATTGGAATTTAAATGAACGGTGTACGGTTTTCGCTTACTTCGTAGAACCTTGCTCTACCGGGTGAGCCAGAAAAAACTTCCCACTTTTGAAAATTCAGAACACCAAGACTAATTCACGAATTTGAATTATTCAAATTCTAGTTAAAAGCCGAAAGATCAAAGTATTTTTGTGATTTTTCTCGCTGTCCTACCAGCAATAAAAATATATGTAAATTCAACTTTACAAAAATTTCATAGTTGCAAAATGACTGAAAAAATGGCCTAAAACATCGATCAATGCATAAATGACTTCTCGCACGGAATAATGAAGGAAATGGAACTTCTCATGGGTGAGAGGTATCCTCTAGGCATTAATTGCCTTGGGATTGAAGATCTTTCGTATTTGTTTGAAATTCAATGTCTTATAAGTCTTGAGGGAGGTGAAACGCCCATGGCCTATTGTTCGATTTGAATAGAGTCCTTACCATTTGGTCAATGTTTTAGGCCCTTTTTCCGTCATTTTGCAACTATGAAATTTTTATAAAGTTGAATTTACCAATACTTCTATTGCTGGTAGGACAGCGAGAAAAATTACAAAAATACTTTGAGCTTTCGACTTTTAACTAGAATTTGAATGATTCAAATCCGTTAAGTTGTCTTGGTGTTATGAATTTTCAAAAGTGGGAACTTTTTTCTGGCTCACCCGGTATAGATAACCGTTATTATCTATCAGGCCTTGGCATTGCGGTAACAGGACGGTCATTGCAAATTGTAGATTCAATCAAATTTCCTTAGGATTTCTGCTTCATTTACACGAAAAAGCATCTTGAAAAGAATATTTATCGTACTGAAGAAGACTGAAGGTTGCGGTTTATGCGAGAAAATTGCTTGCGGTTGACGGGTAAGAGCGCAAATTTTGGCGGATTTGCGGTTTTGAGGCACCCTTGAATACCCCAACAAAGAGAAGGCAAAAATAGCGGACAAAAGTATAGTAGTACTATCTTGTATTTCATCACCAATCATATCGACTCTGTCCTTTAATAGAGCTTGTATGGTATTTAACTGAGTCCGTTGTAAGATGAAGTTTGCACAGTCTCAACCTGATTAATTTTGTGATTAGAGATTATGATGATTATTATTACTATTATTATTCCATAGATTTGTAAGGCTATGTAGTAGATTCCTTTGTTGTTAGAGGCAAATTATGTTTCGCAAGTTTTGTACGAGAATTCGAAGTTTCATGTAGTTTGGAATGTGTAATTATTGTAGGCATCTGGTAGTGGCTTCAACGATCAAGTTAAGTTTTTGAAGGGTATGCATAGACTGATTGCATGGTCGCTGTTTTCGCATTGAAGCTGATGATGTTTATGGCTTCATACTGAATGAAACTTGTATGAGTGAAATTAGAAATACAGTAGAAACCTACGTAAAAGAACCTGTTTTTATAAGAACCTTGAGGCTGAAATTTTATCTTTTAAACCCCCTAAATAGAACCCTCCAGAGGCTGAAACTGGGAGAGGTTCTTATATAGAAGGTTTCATGTCTTCAGAATTCCTCAGAATTTTCAAAATTCTTGCATTCTGATCAGAATTCTTCAGTGGTACAGAAGACTGCACGATTTTTAAACAAGAATTCTAACCTAAAACTGTTCTCATGAAGTCAAAAGAATTCTTCAGAATTCTTATGCTGAAAACAGCATTAACGTGTGCAGGGTGTTTACTGTACATAAGAACCTTTTCAAGAACCTTACAGACTGGAATTTAGAATAACAGCCATTTAATTAAGAACCTATTCAGGCTGCTAAAGAAAAACCCAGGTTCTTTTATGCGGGTTTCTACTGTATTAGATTAAAACTTTGAACGAATACAAGGAATTACCTTGTCAGCATATCCTCAGAATACAGGGAATTCAAGGAATTACCTGGTCAGCATATCTTCCGAATACAGGCATCTCTCTAGACCCTATGCAGACTCCAGATAAAGTCACGGCTCCATGGCTAAGAGCCAGAGGATGGCAGTGCGTGTTAATGACGTATTTGAGGAGGGCTAAGTAAGTCCTATAAGAAACATACGAAACCGAGGGAATTTTTGGTAATTTTGTTGACAGCAGCTTGTATATGGTTTTTAGGGATAGAAGCAAATCGCGTAGTTTGAAATTTCGGGTTATTTTGACTTGTGAAATGTGGAAGGCTTTACTAACGAAACTGGCAACCGGAGAAAGGTTTGGCCTTTTTCTGGACCTGAAGCCACTACTAGATCCCAACTTAATAAAGCAAACAGTAGCAGTTAGATTATTGCTTAGGTTCCTTGTTGCCGTGTGATTAAACTTTTAAGCACAGTGGTCGTAGTGATAGCAGAATGGGGAGGAAGCGCCAGAGGTCGCAAGGAAATACTGGTTTGTGTGTTTTTTATGAGAAACTTGCATCAGCTCATAGTATTTAAATTTTCGTAATTCAACTTGAAAATTTTCACGGTTTGTTGCCAAAAATTTCTTAAATTGTTTCTTATTTTTGAATGCAAGGATTATCATTAGAATCGTAACACTGCTGCAGATACGTGTCTCAACATATACAAGATCAAATGGGAAGGAAAACTATTCTGCTATGTTCAAAACATAGGTCTTTTTGATTGGTAATTCCAAACCTACCAGATTCTGAAAACGGTAGACTACGCAGAGACGGAAACACAGTGCCCAGTCAAACAAAAAGTTCTTCAAAACAGCAGGTTTCAGATTCATCCTGGCGAAAACGAGGTTTCCAGTTGAAAAACACGAAGACGAGTCCGGTGCTCGGCAACAGAGACTGAACTGATTCAATTACCAAAGCAGCACGAGCAAATTCGCCTCGTTTTCAGAGTTTCGCAAATGAAAACGAGAATTTCTGCAAAGTCTGCCAAACCTTCCGCCTGTTAGAGCAGAAGGCTCTGCAGGCCTTCCAAACCTGCCAGACCTACCGTTTTCGGAATTTGGTATTCAGTCAAATACAAATTCCGAGTCTTCCATGTCTACCGTTCTCAAAATTGGCACCAATCAAACTCACCCATAAAGAAGAAGTTTCTTATTGTTTCTGACTGAGACATAGTACTAGAGTTTTGAAATTTGATCATCTTAGCACAGTAATTCATAATCAATTAAAATTAAACTAAAATACACCAATACTGTGGCGCTCTTGGTGTAAGAAGACACAAGGTCATCTGGCCAACATCATCTTTGGTTGCATAAAGTCACGGGGGGGGGGGGGGTTCTCGGCTAAATTTCGGGTAGGGGGGTGCCGCCCACAGTTTGAAAATGTAACCATTGGCTAGACCAATTTTTGTGAAAATGATACCGTTAGCTAGACTAATTTTTCCTTCAGAAGTGCTCTGAATTGGCATTTTTTAGGCAAAACTTGCCAAATTTTCGCATTTTCTAGACCAAAATTTTTGAGAAGTTGGGTTTTTTTTACAAAAATTACCGAATTTTGACATCTCTTTGACCAAAATTCCCAAAAAGCATACCCTTGCCTAGACCTAACTCGACTAAAATTGCCAAAAAGTACACCCTTGGCTAGACTAGAAGTCCGAAAAAGTATACCCTCGCGGGCGGCACATCCCCAGGTACCTTTACTATGGAAGAACCCCCCCCCCCCCGTGCATAAAGTTTCTGAATCCAAGTTTGCGATGTCAATACCCAACACTTCTGTGACAATGCCAAAGAGATGCCAAAGAGAAAAACGCGTATTGAAGTATTCTGTTGCATTAGTCTATTCTGTTTCTTATTCTATTTCGTTTTTCATTGAAAACAAAAGCAAAGTGTTTGGAAACTTCTTCAGATAAGTCCTTCCCATTCTTATTCGTGCTGGTGCCTCTTCAATAAGTTCAGCTCAAAAGAACGCTGGTAAACAAGGGACCCATGTAATATCACTATAATAGGAGTATAGTATTATAGAGTAGTAGTATAGTAAATTCTGTAGTAATGTAGTCGTATATGAACATCATTTTGTTAAAACATATTGTAAATGCAATGTTATAAAGAATTGCATTGTATCAAAAGTTGTACTTTGTTGGTTATACCTGTGAAATTTTTAGAGTTTTTCAGATATGACTGAGCTTTAACTTGAAGAAATATGGAATATACTTTACAGTTTCCCTTGAACCCCAAACAACAGAATTTTTTCAAAAATCTGATTGTCAGTAACCCAAATAAGTTATGGCCAAATGCCAACCGCAAAAATAATGGGCACCCCAGATTCTACGAAAGGAACATGCATATAAAACATAGGGTTCGAATCTTTGCAACATTTCGAAATTAAATGTGTAAAATGTTGTTGCCTAATTCTTTCAACTGAATAGATCGAATGATACTTCAGGTCGTTTGCCATAATTCCAGGTAGAGCATTTGCAATATCATCATTATTCTTGGAATTGCAGCATTTTAAGATTTATGAAAGGATGTACGAGAGGAGGTATCAAAAGCTTTGAGAAAGATGAAAAGCACCATAAACTGTAAACTGATTGAGGAAAGTCAACATAACCAATACAAGATGTCAAGTTTCCAGTCAAGTTTGCAGGAAATAACACAAGAAATAAACTAGCTTCACTCATAGTTCTCCATTTTCTCACTCTGCAGCTTCATCACAACAGAACTCAGGCGCATGCCCAACAGAACACTAAAACGAGGCTAATAACGTCACACAAGACATGCTCAGTTTTTGAAGATCTACAAGATGGTTGCAAGCAAAAGTGTGTAGCTTTTATGGTTTACGATTTAACATTTTGGTGACGTCACAACTTCAAAATCAGCAGAAATTTCAAAAATGCTGTAACTCTGAAAATAATGTTACTATCAAAAATGCTCTTTGTGGAATCATGGCAAACGTCCTCAACTTCTCTTCAATCTATTTAGTTGAAAGAATAAGGTAATAACATTTCACACATTTAATTTTAAAGTTCTGCAAAGATTCGAGCCCCATATGCTTGCATATGAGCATTTGACAATCTACAGGGTGTTTCTTCACACAATGGTTCGACGTTTGATTAAATGCTAACAAATAACGATTTGCTGAGTGGACATTTGGATAAGTATCCCATTTCCTGAGATTTTAAAGTGTTTTTTGATACAAGAATCTTGCAAATCTGCTAAAAATTCATGGAGTTACAAGCCTTTGAAGTTTAAGTTTATCCAAAAGTTGAAACCAAAGGTCTCGAAATGGCATTTTTGGTGAAAACTTCATAGGCCATCGTTTCTGTTATTCCTCAATTGCTGTTCCTGGAAACCTGTCATGTCATCAGCAGAATTTCGAACCACAGAATGACCTTCGACACTTCCGCGTTGTCGCTGCGCAGGAAAGATTGTGAAACAGATGAGTGACGGAGAACACACAGCAAAGCCAGCATAGGACAAGGGTCAAGGATGCTCAGTTTCAAACTCGAACGCAAAAGATGAGAAAATGCCTCACAAAAAACAGATTTCGCATGAAGAGAACAAGGCCATGGAAGATGAAGAAGACAGCATGGAACTTGAAAGCACGATTGAGATCGTTAGCGTTCTTGAAGACTCACAAAATCCTCACACAGATCAGTTCAGCTTCATGGATCAGCTGAAAATGCCTAGGCCGTGTTACTACAGCCTGAGAATCCTTGGTGTTTGGCAACCAAAGCACTGTAATGTCGTCTTCGATGTGTATTCTGCTTTCACATACATTATATTCTTGGCTAGTGTCTTCTCGATTCTTGGTAAGATGTTGAAAGTTTAGTGGTCCAGGGGGGCCAGGTCGAAAACTCGGAGATCTCGGAGATGTCGGAGATCTCGGAGAATTATCTCCGAGTTATTCATCTCCGAGTTTTCGTGTTGGCCCTATATGCATAACTCGAAAACTCGGAGATGTTTGGAAATCTTTTCGAAACTTCTCTAAATTGTCTCTTTCACACTGTTTAAGCCTTTATTCACTAACAGCATGTAAAAGGATTAGTTTCGTCGTGTAAAAACGGCATCTCCGAGTTTTTCATCTCCGAGTTTTCGTGTTGGCCCTATATGCATAACTCGAAAACTCGGAGATGTTTGGAAATCTTTTCGAAACTTCTCTAAATTGTCTCTTTCACACTGTTTAAGCCTTTATTCACTAACTGCATGTAAAAGGATTAGTTTCGTGGTGTAAAACCAGCATCTCCGAGTTTTTCATCTCCGAGTTTTCGTGTTGGCCCTATATGCATAACTCGAAAACTCGGAGATGTTTGGAAATCTTTTCGAAGCTTCTCTAAATTGTCTCTTTCACACTTTTTAAGCATTTGTTTCACTAAGTTTGACAGTCAGAGATTCCAGTAAATTGGAGCACATGCAGATATTGGAGATAGGATGACATATACAAAGAAGCAGCAATGCGAGATTGAATTGTAACAAAAATATAACAACTAGATCTACTGCAACGTTTATAATCTTCATATACCGTAATGAGGGCACCAGAAAGCAATAATCATTGGTGAACTTGAAACAAATAAGATACTCGCTCTATTGTGCTCTTAAAATTAAACAGAAAAAACAAAGCCTCTTTCTGGCATAATTTTGTTTACCTCAGTTTGGCATAGTATCAATCAAATTTATGCTTGACACATGTGTCTTTTAATTATTGCTTTCTGGTGCCCTCATTACGGTATATGAAGATTATAAACGTTGCAGTAGATCTAGTTGTTATATTGTTGTTACAATTCAATCTCGTAATGCTGCTTCTTTGCATATGTCATCCTATCTCCAATATCTGCATGTGCTCCATTTTACTCGAATCTCTGACTGTCAAACTTAGTGAAACAAATGCTTAAAAAGTGCGAAAGAGACAATTTAGAGAAGCTTCGAAAAGATTTCCAAACATCTCCGAGTTTTCGAGTTATGCATATAGGGCCAACACGAAAACTCGGAGATGAAAAACTCGGAGATGCCGTTTTTACACGACGAAACTAATCCTTTTACATGCTGTTAGTGAATAAAGGCTTAAACATTGTGAAAGAGACAATTTAGAGAAGTTTCGAAAAGATTTCCAAACATCTCCGAGTTTTCGAGTTATTCATATAGGGCCAACACGAAAACTCGGAGATGAAAAACTCGGAGATGCCGTTTTTACACGACGAAACTAATCCTTTTACATGCTGTTAGTGAATAAAGGCTTAAACATTGCGAAAGAGACAATTTAGAGAAGTTTCGAAAAGATTTCCAAACATCTCCGAGTTTTCGAGTTATGCATATAGGGCCAACACGAAAACTCGGAGATGAAAAACTCGGAGATGCCGTTTTTACACGACGAAACTAATCCTTTTACATGCTGTTAGTGAATAAAGGCTTAAACATTGTGAAAGAGACAATTTAGAGAAGTTTCGAAAAGATTTCCAAACATCTCCGAGTTTTCGAGTTATGCATATAGGGCCAACACGAAAACTCGGAGATGAAAAACTCGGAGATGCCGGTTTTACACCACGAAATTAATCCTTTTACATGCTGTTAGTGAATAAAGGTTTAAACATTGTGAAAGAGACAATTTAGAGAAGTTTCGAAAAGATTTCCAAACATCTCCGAGTTTTCGAGTTATGCATATAGGGCCAACACGAAAACTCGGAGATGAAAAACTCGGAGATGCCGTTTTTACACGACGAAACTAATCCTTTTACATGCTGTTAGTGAATAAAGGCTTAAACATTGCGAAAGAGACAATTTAGAGAAGTTTCGAAAAGATTTCCAAACATCTCCGAGTTTTCGAGTTATGCATATAGGGCCAACACGAAAACTCGGAGATGAAAAACTCGGAGATGCCGTTTTTACACGACGAAACTAATCCTTTTACATGCTGTTAGTGAATAAAGGCTTAAACATTGTGAAAGAGACAATTTAGAGAAGTTTCGAAAAGATTTCCAAACATCTCCGAGTTTTCGAGTTATGCATATAGGGCCAACACGAAAACTCGGAGATGAATAACTCGGAGATAATTCTCCGAGATCTCCGACATCTCCGAGATCTCCGAGTTTTCGACCTGGCCGGTCCAGGGGGAGGGGCACGCGTAAAAGTTTCAACCTCGTTATTATTGCGATCGATTTGGTGCTGTCGCAGTCTAATATTTTTACATCCCTCAGTAATGACACCGCTGAAACATTGCCCCGCCAAGGTTGAAAGAACCAGCAAAAAAATTCACTTCCCCGCAAAGTTTCGAGTTTAAACACTTTCCCGGCCTTGTTTTTGTTTTTCCCCGTTGAAATGTTTGCTTCCCACAAGTTCCATCGTAGATAATAGTCTAAAATTTCATTTCCCCGTCATGATATTTCAACCCCCCGCTAAAAATGTATGTCTTCGTAACTTCCCCGCTGTATTTTCAATGTCTGGGGGGGGTCGTTACTGGGGGGGTGTATTTTTGCTCATTGAAAATTCAAGCTATTTGTTGGTGTTGACAGATTTGCTGTTCACTTTTGAGGTCACAAACGTTATCGTTGATTCTTGATAGGAAAGCTTTAAGTTGCTCCCTTTAAGTTGGTTTTAAGTTCAAGGGACATTCCTTTCCCTTCAGCAATACCACGTAGCTTGCAAATAGATGAGATTCACAGCCGTCTTGAACTACGTTTTTATGCCATGTCCCAGGAGGTACACTCACTTAGTACAAACGCAAAAGGGGGCTTAGTCCGAGAAATTTTCAGGCAACCCACAAATATCAGTTCTGCTTCGTTGCACCCCAAAATATCAGCTCATTTTATGGCATTTTGCACTTAGAAACCTGGGCACGAACATGATAGGAGCCCAGGAGTATCAGCATGAAAATGGCGACAACAAAGACCAACC